>CM042398.1:13626171-13701171 GCA_023634145.1 Thymallus thymallus
TGTCCATTCAGGTTGGTTGGAGATAGCTGGCTTGGGAAAATGGGACCGATCAGAGAAAGTGAAATGTTCCCTCTGTCGATTCAATGTTGTAAAGAGTCCATCCCTACCTATCACTCTGTGTTCAGTACCATGGACAGTTCCCTCCCAAAGACTTTGCAGTCACTCTGATGTAGCACAATGCATTGCTAGCTCCGTTGGTTATTCTAGTCTGTCTGATGTAGCACAAACCATAGCCAGACTCCAATGGTTATTGCTCTCCAAATGCAGTTCTATAGACATATTATGTTCATCCTTCTTCAGCACCATGGACAGCAGTTATCTGTCTAGCTGGCATTGGAAAGCTCCACTGGAAAGTTTATACTGGCTGTCCTTCACCACCAGGGAAAGCTCTCCTGCCAACTCTAGTCCCTCTGACTCTGAGCTCTGACTGTTAGTCCACTAGATAAGCTAAAAAAAAAAATCACTTCGGTATAGAAGCATTGAAATTCACACTGAACAAAACCTGATATAGTCGCAACAATCCAACAATCTAAATAATATCGCAGTAAAAATGTGATATTCTCACTTTCAAAGTGGTGTATTACATACAAAGGATGCTTGTTTTGTCTTGCACTAATAAAATATATGAAAAGAGGAATGGGTGAATGGGTGATGGTGGATGGGTAATGGGTGAATGGGTGATGGTGGATGGGTGATGGGTGAATGTGCAATGGGACTTTGGCCGGGATTCAATCCATGACGAGTTATAGCGCAGCGCACTAGGCAGTCGACAATAGAGCTTGCCCGCTTGTAGTCCTAAAAACTGAAATGAATTATAATTTTCTACCTTTTGCCATTCGTATTGGGGAAATTTATAGGGAAATAATGGGGTTTTGCGGATATAATGGGGTTTTAGGGATATACGCTGAAAATAAGGTCTGAAGTTAACACAGGCTTAGGAGATCTAATGAGTTTTGTTCTATGAGATGATATCAGTCAGTTAACATGACCTTTATGAATTATGAAGCCTTTATGTTCTCAAAATAAGTAACTTGCTAATGAGCTGCTAACTGCCAGAGAAATGGAACTTCAACATTAGTAGCAAGTGTTTTCACATCGTTACGCCGACCACTGTCAAACTAACAAACTAACGCTAGTTAGTTTGGTTAGCTTTATGCTCATCAGCTCGAAGGAAAACACAAGGATGGTATATAGTTTTGCTCCAGGCTGCAACCATTTCTCCTCAGCGGAAGGGCCAATTGTGCGCCGCCCTATGGGACTCCAGATCACGGTTGATTGTGATACAGCCCGGGATCGAACCAGGGTCTGTAGTGACGCCTCTAGCACTAAGATGCAGTGCTTTAGACCGCTGCATGTTAGCTTGTTTTGATTGTTTTGATTAAATAAATGCTTCAAAATTCACAAAAAGTAATGTTAGCTGATGAAGCTCCTAAGCCTATGTTTACAACAGACCTTATTTTCGGCGTTTATCCTAAATCCCCCCCAAAAAAGATTAATTTCTCCCTAAGCTTTGGGAGAAATTACTATTGCTTTATATGAGCCTTTTTAAAGGCATTTTTCCAGATGTTTGCATAGATCACATTCACAGTAAACACTAAGCATGACGGCTCAAGCATAAATTACCTTTAAAAATCTGTTATAGTGCTGTAAACCACCTCGGATAGATTCCCAACCTTTGTTTTGTTTAGATTTAGCAACAGTGGAAGGACCCAAACAGTGCAAACAGCAAATGTTGCTGGACTCTGACCTGGTGTTCCATAGAGAGGCACAGGAGAGCAATCATCGGAGTGTAGAAAAGACTGGAACTATCCTTGGCACCATTGAAACATCAACAGGTAGAATGAGACAGACTTTCTGTAGAGAGACACAGGGAGAATATAGTGAGACATATTGAGACTTTATGCTGGCGGTGTGTGTCACTGTTCTCTTGGGCCCTCTGTCAGTGGGCGGCTCTCCCTTTTACCTCTGAGGAACTCCTGAGATCACTGGAGCAGCGCAGCCTCAATCAGACTCTGAGTAAGTCTATTGCTGAGAGTTCAGCATCCTTCCTGGGAGCTAATGCCGACTTTATCACAGAGTGCCTGTATAGAGGTACAGTGGGGCAAAAAAGTATTTAGTCAGCCACCAATTGTGCAAGTTCTCCCACTTAAAAAGATGAGAGAGGCCTGTAATTTTCATCATAGGTACACTTCAACTATGAGAGACAAAATGAGAAAAATAAATCCAGAAAATCACATTGTAGGATTTTTTATGAATTTATTTGCAAATTATGGTGGAAAATAAGTATTTGGTCAATAACAAAAGTTTATCTCAATACTTTGTTATATACCCTTTGTTGGCATGACAGAGGTCAAACGTTTTCTGTAAGTCTTCACAAGGTTTTCACACACTGTTGCTGGTATTTTGGCCCATTCCTCCATGCAGATCTCCTCTAGAGCAGTGATGTTTCGGGGCTGTCGCTGGGCAACACGGACTTTCAACTCCCTCCAAAGATTTTCTATTGGGTTGAGATCTGGAGACTGGCTAGGCCACTCCAGGACCTTGAAATGCTTCTTACGAAGCCACTCCTTCGTTGCACGGGCGGTGTGTTTGGGATCATTGTCATGCTGAAAGACCCAGACACGTTTCATCTTCAATGCCCTTGCTGATGGAAGGAGGTTTTCACTCAAACTCTCACGATACATGGCCCCATTCATTCTTTCCTTTACAAGGATCAGTCGTCCTGGTCCCTTTGCAGAAACAGCCCCAAAGCATGATGTTTCCACCCCCATGCTTCACAGTAGGTATGGTGTTCTTTGGATGCAACTCAGCATTCTTTCTCCTCCAAACACGACGAGTTGAGTTTTTACCAAAAAGTTATATTTTGGTTTCATCTGACCATATGACATTCTCCCAATCCTCTTCTGGATCATCCAAATGCTCTCTAGCAAACTTCAGACGGGCCTGGACATGTACTGGCTTAAGCAGGGGGACACGTCTGGCACTGCAGGATTTGAGTCCCTGGCGGCGTAGTGTGTTACTGCTGGTAGCCTTTGTTACTTTGGTCCCAGCTCTCTGCAGGTCATTCACTAGGTCCCCACGTGTGGTTCTGGGATTTTTGCTCACCGTTCTTGTGATCATTTTGACCCCACGGGGTGAGATCTTGCGTGGAGCCGCAGATCGAGGGAGATTATCAGTGGTCTTGTAAGTCTTCTATTTCCTAATAATTGCTCCCACAGTTGATTTCTTCACACCAAGCTGCTTACCTATTGCAGATTCAGTCTTCCCAGCCTGGTGCAGGTCTACAATTTTGTTTCTGGTGTCCTTTGACAGCTCTTTGGTCTTGGCCATAGTGGAGTTTGGAGTGTGACTGTTTGAGGTTGTGGACAGGTGTCTTTTATACTGATAAGTTCAAACAGGTGCCATTAATACAGGTAACGAGTGGAGGACAGAGGAGCCTCTTAAAGAAGAAGTTACAGGTCTGTGAGAGCCAGAAATCTTGCTTGTTTGTAGGTGACCAAATACTTATTTTCCACCATAATTTGCAAATAAATTCATAAAAAATCCTACAATGTGATTTTCTGGATTTTTTTTCTCATTTTGTCTCTCATAGTTGAAGTGTACCTATGATGAAAATTACAGACCTCTCTCATCTTTTTAAGTGGGAGAACTTGCACAATTGGTGGCTGACTAAATACTTTTTTGCCCCACTGTATCTGTGCATGTCCTGTACCATCGTTGGGCCGCAGGTGTAAAAAATGAATCAGGCTACTGGCATTACGCATCTGGCTAAAAGATTACTGTAGCTCTGCTGGAATCACTTTTAGAGATACATTTGACACCCTCTTGAAACAGAAGATACTCTACAGGAATGAAGGAGTCCATCCAAGTCATCTTGGCTCCTGGACTCTGTCCACACATTTCAAGGCTGCGTTTAAACAATGACTTATCAATGACCCAAGACCAGCTCAGTTAATCCCTACCATTGTGGCAATGAGTCGTCATAATGTTGCATCAAATGTACATTATCCTAGTGGTGTTGGCAGACACAATGTAAGTAACTTAATTTATGTCCCCCTAATTGCCCTGAATACTCTGTTGATCCTACAACTATTGTATGCAGTAATCATGAGCCTATGAACCAGAGTTATACTGTTAGCATTGAGGCGGTGTACCCTAGTAGGAAGACCACTGTGTGCAGCTCACTGCGCACTATCAGCTCCGATATACTGTAAATAACATGAGCAAGTCTACTTCTGATAAGCTTCCCAGTAAAGCATTAAAAACAATCAAGCAACCCAGAAAAGTGCAATATTAAAATATGCAGCCTGAGAAACAAGGTCCACGAAGTCAATAACTTGCTTGTAACAAATGACATGCATATTCTGACTATCTCTGAAACTCACTTAGATAATACCTTTGATGATACAGTGGTAGCAATACATGGTTATAATATCTACCGAAAAGATAGAAATGCCAACGGGGGCCGTGTTGCGGTCTATATTCAGAACCACATTCCTGTAAAGCTTAGAGATGATATCATGTTAAATACTGTTGAAGTAATATGGCTACAGGTTTATCTGCCTCACCTAAAGCCCATTCTTGTGGGAAGCTGCTATATACCACCAAGTGCTAACAGTCAGTATCTGGATAATCTGTGTGAAGTGCTTGATAATGTATGTAATATCAAGATTATGTTCTGGGTGATTTAAATATTGACTAGGTCTCATCGATTTAATTATTGACTAGCTCTCATCAAGCTGCCCACTCAAGAAAAAAGCTTCAAACTGTAACCAGTGCCTGCAACCTGGTTCAGGTTGTCAGTCAACCTACCAGGGTATTTACAAAAAGCACAGGAATAAAATCATCAACGTGTTGATCACATCTTTACTAATGCTGCAGAAATTTGCTTTAAAGCCGTATCCAAATCCATAGGATGTAGTGATCACAATTTAATAGCCATAACTAGGAAAAGTTCCAAAGGCTGGGCCTAATATAGTGTATAAGAGGTCATACAATATGTTTTGTAGTGATTCATATGTTGATGGTGTAAAGAATATTTGCTGGTCTGTGGTGTGTAATGAGGAGCAACCAGAAGCTGCACTTGACACATTTATGAAATTGCTTATTCCAGTTACTAATAAGCACACACCCATTAAGAAAATGACTGTAAAAACTGTTAAATCCCCTTGGATTGATGAGGAATTGAAACATTTTATGGTTGAGAGGGATGACACTTGGTCGAAAAATTACTGAGGATAATAGCGGGCGATATTGCCACTCCTATTTGCCACATCTTCAATTTAAGCCTACTGGAAAGTGTGTGTCCTCAGGCCTGGAGGGAAGCTAAAGTCATTACGCTACCCAAGAATAGTAAAGCCCCCTTTACTGGCTCAAATAGCCAACCAATCAGCCTATTACCAACCCTTAGTAAACTTCTGGAAAAAATGGTGTTTGACCAGATACAATGCTATTTCACAGTAAAAAAATTGACAACAGACTTTCAAGCACAGTACTTACACAAATGACTGATGATTGGCTGAGAGAAATTGATGATAAAATGATTGTGGGGGCTGTCTTGTTAGACTTCAGTGCAGCTTTTGACATTATCGATCAGTCTTCTGCTGGAAAAACATGTGTGATGGATTTACACCCCCTGCTATATTGTGGATAAAGAGTTACTTATCTAACAGAACATAGAGGGTGTTATCTAACAGAACATAGAGGGTTTCCATTAAAGAACACCCTCTATGTTCTGTTAGATAAGTTACTCTTTATATTGTGGATAAAGAGTTACTTATCTAACAGAACATAGAGGGTGTTCTTTAATGGAAACCTCTCAAACATAATCCAGGTAGAATCAGGAGTTCCCCAGTGCAGCTGTCTAAGACCCTTACCTTTTTCAATCTTTACTAACTACATGCCACTGGCTTTGAGTAAATGAATGCAGATGACTCAACCCTATACAGGTCAGCTACTACAGCAACTGAAATGACTTCAACACTTAACAACGAGCTGCAGTTAGTTTTGGGATGGGTAGCAAAGAATAAGTTAGTCCTAAATATTTCCAAAACTAAAAGCATTGTATTTGGGACAAATCATTCACGAAACCCTAAACCTCAACTACATCTTGTAACTGTCATGGGCAAAACATATTGATACAACAGTAGCTAAGATGGGGAGAAGTCTGTCCATGCTTTGCCTTCTTGACAACAATATTAACAAGGCAAGTCCTACAGGCCCTAGTTTTGTCACACCTAGACTACTGTTCAGTAGTGTGGTCAGGTGCCACACAGAGGGACTTGGGAAAATTGCAGTTGGCTCAGAACCGGGCAGCACGGCTGGCCCTTAAAAGTACACAGAGAGCTAACATTAATGACATGCATGTAAATCTATCATGGAAGAGAGATTGACTTCATCATTACTTGTTTTGTAAGAGGTGTTGACAAGCTGAATGTACCGAGCTGTCTTTTAAAAATACTAGCACACGGCTCGGACAACGATGCATGCTCCACAAGACATGCCACCAAAGGTCCCTTCACAATCCCCAAGTCCAGAACAGACTATGGGAGGCACACAGTACTACATAGAGCCATGACTACATGGAACTCTATTCCACATCATGTAACTGATGCAAGCAGTAGAATTAGATTTAAATACACCTTATGGAACAACGACTGTGAAGAGACACTCACAAAGGTACAGACACATGCATACGCACACATTGTGATATTGTTGTATGGTGGTATTAAACATGTTGTATTGTGGATATGTAGTGGTGTAATAATGTTATATGATGTACTGTTTTATCTTTAGTTTTAAATATAATGTAAGTGCTTTAATGTATTTGGACCACAGGAAGAGTAGCTGCTGCCTTGGCAGGAACTAATGGGATCCCTAATAAACACAAATACAAATACAAATGACAATAACACATGGAGCTCAGTGATCCCTGTCCCTGTCACTGCCCAGACTGTCTCTTCACCCTGCAGAGACACACTGAGTCTGGGAAGCCCTACTTCTCTCTAAAGCTCTTTGAGTAGGAGAAGGGAGCTCACTGCTGGGGAACCGACAAGTACAATATGGTTTCTCGTAGCTTCGCTGCCTGAACCCCTAACACATAATTGTCATTGTTTCTAAATATGACGGTCACTGGCGTCGTTCCATTATGGGCGTATGGACACATGACAATGGCAGCTCACTGTTTTTGCTGATCTTTAAAAAAATCTTTGGTGGTTAAGATTTATTTCAAGGCAGTCTCATGAGCAAAACCATTTACTAATAGGCTTGGCTACTTGGTGAATGCATTGGGCAGGATACAAACCCAGCCTTCATTGAGGCGAGGGGAGGGGAGGCTAAGCTTTGTTTTTAATACAAGGTTCACAGCACAAAAAACACATCTCTTGTTCCATGACCATATGTATTTGTAGACTTCCAGTCATTGCGTTAACAATACTTAGTATTGGTCCATAGTGTTTTGACAACAATTTAATAATATTTTCACCCACAAATTATTTTGAATAAAACAATTATTTGCCATTTTCTTACTCCATAGTACCTTTTACTGACATATCAACCACCTTGGTTGAACACATTTTGACAAAATTCTAGCTTTTTAGCTTCTTTAGATTTTAACTTTATTTACATATTCCTACTCTTCAAAGTCTCTACTAACAGGACTGGTGCAATATTCATCCCTCACTAACTGAATTCCTGCTTTTTATGCCATATCTTTGGTGACTGATTTTAAGTTTTCTTACAGCTCTCAGTGGTCAAAGTTAGAGAGCGACAAGTCTGAACTGCAGCAACCCAAATATACAAATTATGTAAATTGATCGAGGAAGGCTGAGAGAGTTGATCAAGTTCAAGTAAATATTTTTTTCTTTTGCACTTTTTAAACACACTGTCAGAACATACCAGCCAGTTAAGAAAACAGCTAAGTTAGGGTCACATAGATTTAACTCAGTGGAAGCCATGACCCAAAAATAAATGCAGATAAGTGTTTTTTCACCATTAACCTATACAAGTATGTAAATGTTCATTCTTCTATGCCAAATGAAACAATATGGTATTTTATTGGAGCTTATCTACTGGACTTTCTGGAGTACATGCCGACTGAATGCAGAGACCATTGGAAAGCCTACTTGTGCAGATGAAGAGAGATGGAGAGGGGGATGGAGGAGAGGGAGAGATAGATGGAGTAGAGGGAGAGTGTCTCTCTGTGCTTCTCTGCGGCCCTCTCAGCCCTGGCACAGCAATTAACCCACCGCTGCCCTGGTTGCCCCCTCTTTCTGTCCGCCATGCCGGCTCTCTCTCTCCTAGCTGTCATCTCAGTCTTCTGATTATATGGAGGAGGCGTACAAATGGCAAACGAACAGATGACACAGGTGGAGGAGGGAGCCTAGGGGCCTGCCAGCCCTCAAACAGAGAGAAGGCCTTGGCTGAGGCTAGGGTGAGATTCTCTCTCCCTCTCTCAGGCCCTCTTCACTTCTGTGTTAAATGTATTTTCTTGTCTGCTCCTCGCCCACTTTCCCTCCTCTCCCTCCTTCCTTCCCCCTCTCCGTATGGAGGTGCTCCCTACTCAGGTGTAATGTTGACGTCGGCTGGAAGGTCAACATGAAGTGAGGACATTCTATTTCAGAGCTGTGCGTCAGATGCGTGCGTGTCTGAGTGGTGGGTGTTGGGCTGCTAGCTGTGTGTGTGGGAGTCTGTTAATGGAACAAGCCAGAAAGTTGAACAGTTTGCCTCTCAAAGGGGGTAAATATCATGGTTGGGAGAGCTGGGGTGTGTCCCAAATGGCCCCCTATTCCTTATTTAAAAAAATGTGTGCACTATAGGGAATAGGGTGCCATTTGGGAGGCAGCCCTGGTCTGGAAGTGCTCTTTTCGGATCCAACTTCCACCTGCACTCTGTGTCTATGAGGCTGGCTACACTTTGTGTTGTTGTTGTGTCCTCTGTGAATTGAGATGATGGTCTCATTGTATTTATGTTACCTTCAAACTGCTATGTAAAAATACACATTCTACTCTTAGGCCCTGTCTTTCTGCTACTGTACATGATGACTACCATTTTCTTTATGCATTGTCTGTTATTCTACAGAGAGTGGGTTTGTCTGTTATTCTACAGATAGGGGTTTGTTGTTATTCTACAGAGAGTGGGATTGTCTCTTATTCTACAGAGAGTCGTCTGTCTGTTATTCTACAGAGAGTCGTCTGTCTGTTATTCTACAGAGAGTGGTTTGTCTGTTATTCTACAGAGAGTGGGTTTGTATGTTATTCTACATAGAGTTGTTTGTCTGTTATTCTACAGAGTGGTTTTGTCTGTTATTCTACAGAGAGTTGTTTGTCTGTTATTCTACAGAGAGTGGTTCTGTCTGTCATTCTACAGAGAGTGGTTTGTCTGTTATTCTACAGAGAGTGGTTTTGTCTGTTATTCTACAGAGACTTGTTTGTCTGTTATTCTACAGAGAGTGGTTTTGTCTGTTATTCTACAGAGACTTGTTTGTCTGTTATTCTACAGAGAGTGGGGTTGTCTGTTATTCTACAGAGACTTGTTTGTCTGTTATTCTACAGAGAGTGGGTTTGTCTGCCCTTTGTTTATAAGATTTCCCTCCTTTTTCATACCATGCACTTACACACTTTCTCTCTCTCTCTCTCTCTCTCTCTCTCTCTCTCTCTCTCTCTCTCTCTCTCTCTCCTTCTCTCTCTCTGCTGTAGCTCTGAGTCGGTCAGCGATGCCCTTCGGCCTGATGCGTAGAGAGCTGGCATGCGAGGGCTACCCCATCGAGTTGCGCTGCCCTGGCAGTGATGTCATCATGATTGAGACGGCCAACTACGGCCGCACAGACGACAAGATCTGTGACGCCGACCCCTTCCAAATGGAAAACGTGCAGTGTTACCTACCTGACGCCTTCAAGATCATGTCACAGAGGTACGTGTGGGGAGGTGGGAGGGTTGGGTAAGTGTGTGTGTGTGTGTGTGTGTGTACACATGAGTGGAAGAAACATAAGAAGACATAGGACCCCCAGGGTGGGTGTGTCTTTCTTATGTGTTACTAGTGTGTGAACTCTAGTGTGTGCAGTATGTGTGTAGAGAGAGATGTGTCTGTGATATGGCTTCCTGCAGCTGCACTCCGGCTGTTCTTAGCATCTGCCTCCTCATAGAGCCGATCAATGTCAGCCCTCTCCCTGCTATCCATCATACACGTAATGGAGGGAGAGGGTGCTACTGGTGAGATGGAGGGAGGCACAGAGGGAGAGAGATATGGACAGATCTGCAGGAGGAGAGGGAGATTGGTGTGGGGATGGAGGAAAGGAGAGAGAGAGAAAGACAGAGGGAGAGAAATAGAGAGATGGAGAGATCTGAAGGGGATTGAGGTGGGGATGGAGGGATGGAGGGAGGGAGCGGGCTAGAGTGAACCACTGCTGGGGAGATAAAGAGAGTGCAGATGTGACGAAGAGAGAAATTAGTATGAACGAGAGAGAGAGCGGAAAGAGATAAATTATGCTAAAGCTAGATAGAGGAGGACAGAGGAGGACAGAGGAGGACTGAGGAGAGGATAGAGGAGGATAGAGAAGGATAGAGGAGGATAGAGGAGGATAGAGGAGAGGATAGAGGAGGATAGAGGAGGATAGAGGAGAGGAAAGACGAGGATAGAGGGGGATAGAGAAGAGGATGGAGGAGGATAGAGGAGAGGATAGAGGAGGATAGAGGAGAGGATAAAGGAGGATAGAGGAGGATAGAGAGGAGGATAGAGGAGGATAGAGGAGGATAGAGGAGAGGATAAAGGAGGATAGAGGAGGATAGAGGAGAGGAAAGAGATAAATGATGCTAAAGCTAGATAGAGGAGGACAGAGGAGGATAGAGAAGGATAGAGGAGAGGATAGAATAGGATAGAGGAGAGGATAGAGGAGGATAGAGGAGGATAGACAATTTGTTTGTCATGCAGCTACGAAAAAACACAGGGCAGGTGCAAAATGCCAGAACGAAAATACACAAAAGACAGATACACGATACAGGATACATAGAGTGGCAGAATGAAAAAGTATAAAAATACAATCTGGAATGCAAAAAAGCTATAAAAAGACTGCATATTATGGGTGGATGACTTGAATACAGTCGTATGAAAAAGTTTGTGCACCCCTGACAATTTCCATGATTTCCATTTATAAATAATTGTGTTTGGATCAGCAATTTCATTTTGATCTATCAAATAACTGATGGACACAGTAATATTTCAATATGGAATGAGATTTATTGGATTAACAGAAAATGTGCAATATGCATCAAAACGAAATTAGACAGGTGCATAAATTTGGGCACCACAACAGAAAAATCACATCAATATTTAGTAGAGCCTCCTTTTGCTAAAATAACAGCCTCTAGACGCTTCCTATAGCCTCTAATGAGTGTCTGGATTCTGGATGAAGGTATTTTGGACCATTCCTCCTTACAAAACATCTCCAGTTCAGTTAGGTTTGATGGTTGCCGAGCATGGACAGCCTGCTTCAAATCATCCCACAGATTCTCATTGATATTCAGGTCTGGGGACTGGGATGGCCATTCCAGAACATTGTACTTGTTCCTCTGCATAAATGCCCGGGTAGATTTTGAGCAGTGTTTTGGGTCGTTGTCTTGTTGAAATATCCAGCCCCGGCGTAACTTCAACTTTGTGACTGATTCTTCAACATTATTCCCAAGAATCTGCTGATATTGAGTGGAATCCATGCGACCCTCAACTTTAACAAGATTCCCAGTACAGGCACTGGCCACACAGCCCCACAGCATGATGGAACCCCCACCAAATTTTACTGTGGGTAGCAAGTGTTTTTCTTGGAACGCTGTGTTCTTTTGCCGCCATGCATAACACCCCTTGTTATGACCAAATAACTCAATCTTTGTTTCATCAGTCCACAGCACCTTATTCCAAAATGAAGCTGGCTTGTCCAAATGTGCGTTTGTGGCGTGTGTGCAGAAAAGGCTTCTTCCGCATCACTCTCCCGTACAGCTTCTCCTTGTGCAAAGTGCGCTGAATTGTTGAATGATGCACAGTGACACCATCTGCAGCAAGATGATGTTGTAGGTCTTTGGAGGTGGTCTGTGGGCTGTTTTTGACCGTTCTCACCATCCTTCGCCTTTGCCTCTCCGATATTTTACTTGGCCTGCCACTTCTGGCCTTAACAAGAACTGTGCCTGTGGTCTTCCATTTCCTCACTATGTTCCTCACAGTGGACACTGACAGCTTACATCTCTGCGATAGCTTTTTGTAGCCTTCCCCTAAACCATAATGTTGAACAATCTTTGTTTTCAGGGCATTTGAGAGTTGTTTTGAGGCCCCCATGCTGCCACTCTTCAGAGGAGAGTCAAAGAGAACAACAACTTGCAATTGGCCACCTTAAATACCTTTTCTCATGATTGGATACACTTGTCTATGAAGTTCAAGGCTTAATGAGCTCACCAAACCAATTGTGTGTTCCAATTAATCAGTGCTAAGTAGTTACAGGTATTCAAATCAACAGAATGACAAGGGTGCCCAAATTTTTGCATAGCCTATTTTTCACATCTGATTTAATTTCATACAACTTAACAGTACTCAGCTTTTATTAGAAAATGAATGGCATACCACTGTGATCATTTTCTGTGACGGCAGAGTAAATTATTATGCAGCCTCAGAGGGGTGCCCACACTTTTGCATATGACTGTATGTACACTATACATTGTTACAGAGTGTTACAATACAAATGTAAAAATAAATAGACAAAATGATAAAAAATATTGCAAGTTTAGATAGATAAATAACGAGTATTTGCATGGTTAACTATACTATACAGGTCGATGGCAGAGAAATACTTAAATAGCTAAAAGTGCGTATGATATAAGTGAGGGTAATAATAGTTTACTTAATATACAGTCTGGTTAAATGAACAGGTAAGTGAATATTTTGCATGTTTAAATTAACTGTACAGGTAAATATACAATTAAATTTACAGGTAAGTGCATATTTGCATGGTTACATGAACTGTACAGGTAAATGACAGGAAGAGATACTTTAATAGCTAACTGTGTATGATATAATTTAGGGTAATAATAGTAATTCCCTTAAAATACAGTCCTTAGTGCGCAGGGTTTCATTACAGATAAATGCACGTATTGCACATTCGATATACTAAAATCAATGAAACAACAACTGCCAGGATACTAATATGCATTCCTGAGTGAATGACTAAGTTCAGTACAATAATGACTTACAATATTGCACGTGATATGATTTAACAACTGTACATGAATATGTAAATACAGAACTGAATGAATAAATAAGTCCTGAGTGAATGAGTGATTACAGACCAGAGTTTCTCACGGATGGATGCATAATTGTTAAACTAGGTCCTAACACCCCAACAGTTCCAGGTCTATGTTGCCGACGACACGGCACCCCGGTGAGGCATTAAATAGTCAATAGCCGCCGGCAGGAAGGCACACCGTGGTGGGATCAGTCTGTGACTGAATGTGCTCCTCTGATTCATAACCATGGCATGGTTGTGGCATGTCAAGGCTAATCCCCAGAACAGAGCTAGCCTTCCTGATCAGCTTATTTACCCGAGAAGCATCACCGGCCTTTATGTTGGCACCCCAGCACATCACTGCAACAAAGATGGCACTGGCCACCACAGACTGGTAGAAGGTATGCAGTAGTTTACTGCACACGTTGAAGGACTGAGCCTCCTCAAAAAGTAGAGTCGGTTCTGGCCCTTTTTGTACAGAGCCCCGGTGTTACCAGCCCATTCCAGCCTGTTGTCCATATGGACTCCCAGGAACTTGTATGACCCAACCATTTCCACATCAATCCCCTGTATAGTGACTGCAGTCAGTTGTGCCTTGGTTCTCCTGAAGTCCACCACCATCTCCTTTGTTTTGCTGATGTTAGCGCTACAGGTCTGAAGTCATTCAGGACAGTGGGGTGCGCCTTCTTGGGCACTGGGACGAGGCAGGATGTTTTCCACAGCACAGGGACCCTTTCCAGGCTCAGGCTAAGGTTGAAGGGTCGCTGGAGTATTCCACACAGTTGGTCAGCACAGACCCTAAGCACCCTTGGACTGATGCCATCAGGGCCCGCCGCTTTGCACTAATGTAGTCTCTCCAGCTCTCTCTTCACTTGGTTGGTGGTTAAAGCAAGCCCAGGTGGGGAGGTGGGGGGAAGGGGGGTGTTGAGGATCATTCCAGAGGGAGCGGGGGCGGAGGTGGGGAGGAGATCGTTGATTGTCTCAACAGAGGTGTCGTGAGCAAAGTCGGGGTGGGACAGCCGTGAGGGTGTGTGGCCTGGGGAGGTGGACAGGGCCAGTATCAAACCTGTTAAAACCTGCTCATTGGCTCTGTCCTGGGTCCCTCCGTCTGCCCACTGTTTGACTTTTTGAAGCCAGTGATATTTCTCATACCCTTCCACACCTCTCTCACCTGGCTTTGCCTCAGCTTGTCCTCCATCTTATCCTTATACCCTCTCTTCCCCTCAGAAATCTGCAACTTCAGCTCCCTCTGGACGCATTTCAATTTGTCCCTGTCCCCCTCCCTGAAGACCCTCTTCTTCTCATTCAGCAGGGCCTTCAGGTCGCTGGTGACCCAGGGTTTATTATTTGGAAAACAGCGTACCTTCCTGGTGGGTACAGTGTTGTCTACACAAAAATTGATATAGTCTGTTATGCAGTCAGTAAGTCCATCAATGTCCTCCCCATGAGCCTCACAGAGCACATCCCAGTCTGTTGTTTCAAAGCAGTCCTGTAGGGCCTCATTCACCATCTCCTCATGGTCCTAGTGGTCGCAGTCTGCTGTTGGACCATAGGCCTGTAGAATGTGGTGAGGTGGACAAGATTGTGATCCGATCTACTGAGGGGAGGGAGTGCAGTGTAGTTGTATGCATCCTTCACATTAGCATATAACAAGTCCAGAGTTGTATTATTCCTGGTTGGGCACTTCACAAACTGTTTGAACGTGGGCAGCGTTGAAGAGAGAGAGGCATGGTTAAAATCCCTAGAAATGGTAAAGAAGGCACTGGGATGTGTTATCTTTAAACTCTCGATAACAGAGTGGATGACGTCACACTTTGTGTTTGCGTCAGCGGAAGGCGGGATGTAAACAATAACAGCAATGGCCACTGTGAATTCCCTCGGCAAATAGTAGGGTCTCAGGCTAACAGCTAACAGCTCAATGTCCGGGCTACAAAACTGTTCCTTAACAGTAATATGTTTCGGATTACACAATCTGTTGTTAAGTAATAAAGCCAGCCCCCCTCCCTTACTCTTACCGGAAGAAACGCTCTGCCTGTCCGCTCTGATGGTCTGGAAACCGCCGATAGTTATGTTCTCTATGGGGATGTTATCATTAAGCCATGTTTCAGTAAAACACAATAGGCTAGCTTCCCGGTAGTCTCTTTGCCCATGGACCAGACCCTCAAGCTCGTCCATCTTGTTATACAGCGATCTCACGTTGCCCATAATGATAGACGTTATAGCCGGCTTGTATTTCGCTTTGCTTTACACTTCAATCCCGCCCTGCGTCCACGCCGTCGCCTTTTCAACTCATCCGGAATATCAAACTTTTCCCTGGGGTGCAGTAGCTCTGGGTGTGCTAAATCCAGGAGCTGGGCTCGGTTGTAAATAATTGAGGACTCACGTGTACGTTCAGTGCTGAGAAAATTAAAAAGTGCCTCAGTGATAAAAAGGACCGCTAACACCTTCTTAAAACAGTAGCACTCCATAATCCTGAACTATTATAGTTCAACTATTGCAAAAAAAACTCACGAAAAACTCACGAAAAGCACACTAAAACAACAATTAACAAACAAACAATGGGAGCTGCTTAACAGGCGACCACACAGGGCGGCGCCAATCTAAGAGGAGGATTGAGAACGATAGAGGAGAGAATAATGGAGGATAGAGGAGGATAGAGGATTATGTGTTGAAAAGGGAAGTGTGTGTGTGCTGGGAGTGTGAGTATGTGTGTGTGTGTCTGTCTTAGCAGCACTAGTCCATTCTCTCACCTCTAATTGATCCCACTTACAAACCATTAGGTGAGGGACTCTTATGTCACTCTTCCCCCTCTTCCTCCCTCCTCCCTCATCCCTCCATTGCCTCCTCCCCTCAGGTCCAGCTGTCACATGATCTAGTCTAGTTTGAAATGAGCCCCTTCCGACCCGTTCCCTCCGTCTCTCCGTCTCTCTCTCTGTCTCTCCGTCTCTCTCCCTGTCTCTCTCCCTGTCTCTCTCTGTCTCTCTCGCCGTCTCTCTATCTCAATGTCTCTGTCTCTCTCACTCTCTCTCTCTCTCTTTCTCTCTCTCCGTCTCTCTCTCTCTCTCTCCGTCTCTCTCTCTCTCTCTCTCTCTCTCTCTCTCTCTCTCTCTCTCTCTCTCTATCTCTCTCTCCCTCCGTCTCTCTCTCTCTCTCTCTTTCTCTCTGTCTTTCTCTTTCCGTCTCTCTCTCTCTCTATCTCTCTCTCCCTCCGTCTCTCTCTCTCTCTCTCTCTCTCTCTCTCTCTCTCTCTCTCTCTCTCTCTCTCTCTCTCTGTCTCTCTGTGTCTCTCTTTCTCTCTCTATCTCTCTCTTTCTCTCCGTCTCTCTGTCTCTCTGTCTCTCCGTCTCTCCGTCTCTCTCTCTCTCCGTCTCTCTGTCTCTCTCTCTCTGTCTCTCTGTCTCTCTCTCTCTGTCTCTCTCTCTCTCTCTCTCTCTCTCTCTCTCTCTCCATCTCTCCGTCTCTCCGTCTCTCTCTCTCCGTCTCTCTGTCTCTCCGTCTCTCCGTAGCCCCAAGGACATTTATCTGCCTCTTCTCTTCTGTCTCTTTTGTCTGTCTCTGAATATCCTCATCACTCTCCTCTCTTTCCTCTGTCTATCATTATCTCTCTGTTCCCATATTTCTCTCTCTCTCTCTCTCTCTCTCTCTCTCTCTCTCTCTCGCTCTCTCTTGCTCTCTCTCTCTCTGTTCCCATATCTCTCTCTCTCTCTCTCTCTCTTGCTCTCTCTCTCTCTCTCTCTCTCTCTCTCTCTCTCTCTCTCTCTCTCTCTCTCTCTCTCTCTTTCTCTGTGACAGGTGTAATAACCGTACCCAGTGTGTGGTGGTGGCAGGGTCCGATGTGTTCCCAGACCCCTGCCCAGGGACCTACAAGTACCTGGAGATACAGTACGAGTGTGTCCCCTACAGTGAGTACCCAGACCCCCCATCTCCCACCCCCCTCACCCCCTTCCCCACTCCCCATCCCCCGTCCAACACCCCCCCCTCTCTCCCACCTAACCCCCCTCAGCATTCTCAACAACTGACTGGCATTCACACCAACTCACACACAGACTCTCTCTCACACACACTCAGCCACACACACAGACAGACCAAGACCAGACCAGACAGACACACATTGCTCTCTCGCTCTCGCTCTTGCTCTCTCTCTCTTACACACACACACACACACACACACACACACCTACACACACACACACACAGCTCTAAACCCTTTTTCTCCATTGACAGTGCAACGCTCCAGAGGCTGAGAGAGATTTTCACACGGGGAAGGTGCTCCACAAACACCACGGCAGATAAGCACTACACACAGCGAGTACAGCGAGGGGTCAGCCTTTATTGCCGATCATAGCGGTAACACACACCGCCACACTCACACACACGTTGACCCCCAGGCCTGCTAGCTTGCTTTATCTGGTTCCAAACACCTTAGCAGTCCCTCTGATTTCCAATAAAAAATAAAATTGGGCGCAGTGAGACTGGGAGGCAGGAGAGTGTGTCTGTGTCGCCATGCCACAATGGGAATGTTAACACAAACAGCAAAGGGCTTATTTTAGACCACATGACCCCGAAGCTGTGCACATTTCAATATCCCCATGGTAACTGGCTGCCGGCTTCCTGCTCGCAGCTCCGTGGCAGGTGTGACATACACACGTACACACACATTACGCGTGCACTCTGTTGCTCATACACGCACACACAAACACACATCACATGCTGTCTCTCACAGACTCTCACTCAAACCCTAATACACGCGCACACACAAGAACACAAGAACACAAGAACACAGACAGACAGGGTGAAGATTATGGTGTTGTGTGGAGCCTCAGTCATGTGAAAATCTATTCTCAGACAATGCCCCCTCCTCCTCCTCATGTGCTATTACTCTCAGCATTGATCCTCTCACTGTGCAGGAGTATTCCGGGGGAGGGGGCAGCCGCCTCAACCCCCCTCCACTGGGAAGAGACAGAAGTGTCGTGTGGGGAGGGTGGTAGGGGGTCAGGGAGGGGGGAGGGGCTTGATTGATGGCTATATAAGGGATGGCGGGGTGAAGGGAAGAGGTGGGTAAGAGATACTTTGTGGGTGAATGTCTATGTTTTTTCCTTCAGGGAGCCGAAGAAAACAAAGCCGACATCAACAACTCTCTAACCTCCTCTCTTCCTCTCAACATATCTCAATGTCAATATCGCCCTTTTTCATCTCTCATTCTCTGTCAACCTTCTCTCTCTTTGTTTCATGCCGTCCTTCTACAACTCTTTACATTCTACTCTTTATCCATTGCCACATTTCTTTCACTCTCTCCATTGACCTTTCTCCATCTCTTTCCATCCCTCTCTTTATCTTCCGCTGTCTCTTTGTTTTTTCTTTGCAGGTTGTAGGAGTTGTCCCAACACTCCCCTGTCAACTGTGGAGTTGTCCCAACACTCCCCTGTCAACTGTAGGAGTTGTCCCAACACTCCCCTGTCAACTGTAGGAGTTGTCCCAACACTCCCCTGTCAACTGTCCAAGTACAGCACAAAGTGCAGTATGGCCTCCAGGCCTCTAGGGGAGATGTCCTACCTGGCTGACTGTGCCCCCTTAAGATTACGACGAACTCTGACCCTTCTCTGCTCAGCGCTCACAGGCCCTCAGCTAATCTGCCACTAGATATATACTGTAGTTCAGGGTTGAGTCCTGTTACCATCACAGCAAGAAAAGTCTAGTCTTTGTTATCTTTCTTCTTCTCTCTCTCTTTTTCCCTGCAAACTTTGGGTGAGGTCATGTCCTCTTCCAGCCTCCTCTATCATCTATCTCTCTGAATGTAGCCTTGAGATCTGGGTTGACTTGTGTGGTGGTCAGGTTGGCTGGCCCCTGGTTGCAATGTTCTACTTTATGTGGTTTTTCTCTGGTGTTGTTTTGTTGTTAGGTGGTGATCTGGTCCTGGATTATAAATAAATAGTTTTCTCTTCCCTCCTCTCTTATTCTCTCTTATTCCAGACCAGACTTTTCCCTGTGACTGCACACATGAGCCAATTGAAAGTGATGATTAAATAGCTGCTGACTTGCATTTCCCCTATTCCCATCTTCTATTTAAAAACCTTGTTTATTAGATCTGAAGGAAGGAGGGTGGAGGGGGTTTTGAGAAAATTGGAACCTGATCGCGTCGTGATGAAAAGTCTTGGCTGTCTGAAGTGAAAAAGACGAGCCAATTAGAACAGTCCTCCGTCAGTCTCCTCCTCTCCCTCAGGGATAGGCTGCTGGCCAGACCAGACTTGCAAACACACACATACCCGTTAGTTCTTCCACCAGCACCGCATTCCACCGCCCCACGTTACATGTTGTCGGGCTCCGCCACCAAAATATAAATAGATCCTGAGTGAATTAGAGTCAGTGTTACAGTCCTCCTCATCTCATTCCAAACCTAATGGCAACTAACTCGGCTGCTCTTAATTACCAGGAGAGGGGGGTAGCGTCCCTCCCGCTCGCTACCCCTCTCCCTCTGCCTCCCTCTGCAGAGATTAATTGAATTTGCTGCTGCTAATCGCTCTGGTAATGCCCCATCTTTCATGGCTCACTGGGAATGCAGGGTGTTTTATTGTCTTTATGGGTGACATATGTTTGTTTGTTTGGTTCTACTTAACGGGTGAGGGATAGGGGTGAGGGATAGAGGGATGGTGTTTAAAGGGCGGCTGTTGGCATCTGGCATGATGCGTCCAGCCATGACACCTGTGTATATGTATGAGTGTGCGGGTGTTTGTGTGCAAGTGTGTGTGTGTGTGACAGGGTCCTCTGTGTGCATGTCACACAGTGCTTTGTGTTACCAGCCACCTGAAACGTGGAGGTGACAGGCGAAGCAGCGCAGTCCACACAGCACTGTCAGATGAGCTCAGAAGACGTGGCCATTGTGTGTGTTAGTGTGTGTGTTAGGGTGTGTGTTACTGTGTGTGTGTGTTTAGGTGTGTGTCAGGGTGTGTGAGCATGCCAGCAGAACATAACAACAGCCAAGTCAAGTCATATCTCACAGTGCAAAAAACCCTTCGAGCCCATACAGAGACATCACTTTTTCTTCACTGGGCAGAACAGAGCATGACAAACTGTTGTGACAGTCACAGATTCACTCGTTCAAGGCCTGCTTTAGAACTGGGTTCTATTAAGACATACAGAGTGTACTGTATAACATATACTATGCTATCCTATCCTATCCTATACTATACTATACTACACACTATATGTATTTCCTAGTTCTCCACACTTCATAAAACAACACTAATACTATACTATACTATACTATACTATACTATACTATACTATACTATACTATACTACTATACTATACTATACTATACTATACTATACTATACTATACTATAATATACTATACTATACTATACTATATACTGTGTATATATTTCCTGGAGTAAAAATCCTACACCACAGTAAATTCATCTCATGTTGCCTAGTCACTTTATTCCTAATTATATGTACACATCTACCTCAATTACCTTGTATGCCTTCACATCGACTCAGTACTGGTACCCTGTGTATATAGCCAAGTTATCATTACTCATTGTGTACTTATTCCTTGTGTTATTATTTTTCTATTATTTCTCTTTTTCTCTCTCTGCGTTGTTGGGAAGGGCCCGTAACGTTAGTCTACACCTGTTGTTGATGAAGCATTTAGGGACCAGTGTAAATGTAGAGAGCAGAGTATTGATACCTAATGCTCTTTCCAGTGGGGATATCCATGGTACACCACCAGGACTATTACAGTCAGTGGAGAGGCAGGCCTTCTGCTATTGCATCAGTTGTCCAACTTATCTTGTTAATATTAACAGTGCAGGTAACTGATGAATTTAATTGTTAAATCTCCATCATGTACTGTATTGTTAAATCTCCATCAAGTACTGTATTGTTAAATCTCCATCATGTACTGTATTGTTAAATCTCCATCATGTACTGTATTGTTAAATCTCCATCCTGTACTGTATTGTTAAATCTCCATCATGTACTGTATTGTTAAATCTCCATCATGTACTGTGCTACTCTATACTGTTTAGTAGCTATATGTTTCTATAAGTCACCACTGGGTCTGTGTACTGCGGATCAGGCCATTTTTCAGTTAATTAATTTTATTCTCTGAAATGTTTTCCGGGGGAGTGTATTCATTATAAATGCCTTTCTGGACACAAGCTCAAGCTTCTGTAACTTATAGTTTACTTGTCTGGATGGGTTTGTCAGGAGAAGGGGTATTTGTCTTGTAAATTGACACGTTTCAGAGAGAAAGAGAGAGAAATGCTATGATGTGTCAGAAAGGGAGATTCTATAAATATGTATAGGGGCGCTAGTGAATGACAGATGGGAGGATTGGGTCGAGCCTAGAAGAAATACAGAAAAATGCAGAGTGAGAGAGAGACTGAGAGAGAGAGAGAGTGAGAGAGAAAGAGAGATAGCGAGAGAGAGAGAGTGAGAGAGTGAGAGAGAGTGAGAGAGAGAGAGAGAGAGGGTGTGTGAGAGGGTGTGTGAGAGGGTGTGTGTGAGGGTGTGTGTGAGGGTGTGTGACAGAGTGTGTGAGAGGGTGTGAGAGAGAGAGAGAGAGAGAGAGAGAGAGAGAGAGAGAGAGAGGGATTAAGAGACAGCAGGAGAGGAGAGAGGGCATGCTATTTCTCAGCAGTGTGGTGAAGGAGAGAGGAGATGAAAGGTTGTCCAGCAGTGCTCCTCAGGTGTCCCTGTATATGTAGACCATGTAATCCTCAGGTGTCCATGAATATGTAGACCCTGTAACTCCTCAGGTGTCCCTGTATATGTAGACCCTGTAACTCCTCAGCTGTCCATTAATATGTAGACCCTGTAACTCCTCAGGTGTCCCTTTATATGTAGACCCTGTAACTCCTCAGGTGTCCCTGTATATGTAGACCCTGTAACTCCTCAGGTGTCCTTTTATATGTAGACCCTGTAACTCCTCAGGTGTCGTTTTATATGTAGACGCTGTAACTCCTCAGCTGTCCCTGTATATGTAGACCATGTAACTCCTCAGGTGTCCTTTTATATGTAGACCCTGTAACTCCTCAGGTGCCCCTGTATATTAGACCCTGTAACTCCTCAGGTATCCCTGTATATGTAGACCCTGTAACTCTTTAGGTGTCCATGAATATGTAGACCCTGTAACTCCTCAGGTGTCCCTGTATATTAGACCCTTTAACTCCTCAGGTGTCCCTGTATATGTAGACCCTGTAACTCCTCAGGTGTCCTTGTATATGTAGACCCTGTAACTCCTCAGGTGTCCCTGTATATGTAGACCCTGTAACTCCTCAGGTGTCCCTGTATATGTAGACCCTGTAACTCTTTAGGTGTCCATGAATATGTAGACCCTGTAACTCCTCAGGTGTCCATGAATATGTAGACCCTGTAACTCCTCAAGTGTCCCTGTATATGTAGACCCTGTAACTCCTCAGGTGTCCCTGTATATGTAGACCCTGTAACTCATCAGGTGTCTATGTATATGTAGACCCTGTAACTCCTCAGGTGCCCCTGTATATTAGACCCTGTAACTCCTCAGGTATCCCTGTATATGTAGACCATGTAACTCTTTAGGTGTCCATGAATATGTAGACCCTGTAACTCCTCAGGTGTCTCTGTATATTAGACATTTTAACTCCTCAGGTGTCCCTGTATATGTAGACCCTGTAACTCCTCAGGTGTCCTTGTATATGTAGACCCTGTAACTCCTCAGGTGTCCCTGTATATGTAGACCCTGTAACTCTTTAGGTGTCCATGAATATGTAGACCCTGTAACTCCTCAGGTGTCTCTGTATATGTAGACCCTGTAACTCCTCAGGTGTCCCTGTATATGTAGACCCTGTAACTCTGTATATAGATTTTCTATTGTGTTTTTGACTGTTTGTTTAATGTGTAACTCTGTGTTTTTTGTCGCACTGCTTTGCTTTGTCTTGGCCAGGTCGCAGTTGCAAATGAGAACTTGTTCTCAACTGACCTACCTGGTTAAATAAAGGCGGAAAAAAAAAAAAAATCCTCAGGTGTCCCTGTATATGTAGACCCTGTAACTCTTCAGGTGTCCCTGTATATGTAGACCCTGTAACTCTTTAGGTGTCCATGAATATGTAGACCCTGTAACTCCTCAGGTGTCCATGAATATGTAGACCCTGTAACTCCTCAGGTGTCTCTGTATATGTAGCCCTTTGTTAGCGTGCTGTGCCTCGTTAGCAGTGGGGGTAATTGATAGGGTTCTGGAGAGCAGCGCTGAGCAGAGGAGGTGCCTGGGTTTTTATTCTAACCAGGGGACCTACGATGGAGCCTGAGTGAATCAGACACATAGAGACCCAGGTGGCCCTACTGTACACTAACACCCCGCAATGCACAGTGTGTGTGTGTGTTTGTGTTTGTGTGTGTGTGTGTGTGTGTTTGTGTTTGTGTGTGTGTGTGTGTGTTTGCTACTTTACAGAGCGGCAGACAAGGACCAGAGGACATCAATGAATCAAATCTTCCTCTCTTCTTCTCCTTCTCTCCTCTCCTGTTCATCACCAAAGCAGTTAATCTCTACCTCTCTCATTCATTCTCATTTCTCTGCTTCACTCTCTTGTTCTCTCTACCTTACCTCCATTCTCATTTCTCTCCTCCAATTTAGTTATCTCCCTGAAGGTAGTGTGTGTTGAGAGAAACAGGTCACTCAGAAACATTATATAAAGGATCCCCTGTCTGACACATAACTGTCAAACCTCCACACTACACCATGCAGGCCCCCACTTTACCCATTAGCCCACTGTGTATATGTTTAAAGCCATGAGCATCTCGCTCTCTTCTCTGTCTCTAGGGCCTCATTCTCCCCCCCTCCTCCTTCTGCCATCTCCCCTCCTCCTTCCGCCCTCTCACCTCCTCCTTCCGCCCTCTCCCCCTCCTCCTTCCGCCCTCTCCCCTCCTCCTTCCGCCCTCTCCCCCTCCTCCCGCCTCATTCTCCCCCTCCTCCTTCCGCCCTCTCCCCTCCTCCTTCCGCTCTCTCCCCTCCTCCTTCCGCCCTCTCCCCTCCTCCTTGTGCCCTGGCCACGCAGGACCCATACATGGGCCCATAGATGCTCCCCTGAAGGATGAAATGGCTGCCACTACTCTCTTCACGGGGGGGGTTTCTCCCAGCGTCTGATCTAGCTGTCTGATGATAAAAGCTATAGAGATGGTGGTGCTCTGTTGCGCTGATGCCGTGAGGCAGAAAGCCCCCCCCCCCCCCCTCTCTCTATCTCTCTCTCTCTCTCTCTCTGCCTCTCCCTCTCTTGCTATCTCTCTCGCTCTCTCGCTCTCTTCCTCCTCTTCTCCTTTCTTTCCTGGAATGTGTCCAGTACAGACACTTGTCGTGCTGTACCGTTGACGAGAGAGGTGATAACTTGACATGGCAAGGCTCTCCAGGGACCCAAAGGCTTCACAGGGCATTCACACGTTCAGCGGCAGCAACACGCCAGACACATGTTGATGACACATCTCCTTCCACGTGGCAGGGAAGAAACACACACAAACACACACACACACACACCACTCTCTCACACACAAACACACACACAGACCACTCTCTCACACACAAATACACACACAACACTCTCTCACACACAAACATACACCTCTCTCACACACAAACACGCACACATACCACTCTCTCACACACAAACAAACACACACACCTCCCTCACACACAAACACACACACAGACCACTCTCTCACACACAAACACACACACCACACTCTCATACACAACAAACACACACATCTCTCTCACACACAAACACACACACACACACACACCACTCTCTCCCACACAAACAAACACACAAACCTCTCTCACACACAAACACACACACACACACAACACTCTCTCTCATACACAAACAATCACACACACACCTCTCTCACACACAGAAACACACACACACACACCTCTATCTCTCTCTCACACACACACACACACACACACACACACACACACATATACACACACAAACACACACACCTCTCTCTTACACAAACACACACACCACTCATTTGTCAGCCACAATGAACAGTGTCTATGGAAAGCTGCCTTACAAACTGCCTTAACTGCTTATGTCAGCCAAAGCCTCATAGAGGCTCAACACACAGGCTAGTAATTAGTGTTTGATGAGCCTGGTGTAGACCAAAAGACAGGGCTGTGTCTCAGACTCTGTGCTCTGTGCTGTCTGTGCTCTCTCTCTCTCTCCCTATCTCTCTCTCTCTCTCTCTCTCTCGCTTTACTTTTGTCTGTCTCTCCTCCTTTCGTCTCTCACTCTCTCCGTTCGTCTCTCAATCCCTCTGTTTCTTTCCCCTCTCTCTCTTTGTTCTCTCTCTTTCTTCCTTCCTTCTCTTTTGATGAGTGCATCTGGGCCCGGCGAGCAAGCTGCTCCCCATTGATTGGCTGGTCGATGGATTGAGCGAATGGCGGGGTTTTGTAGCTGAGCGCTGTGATTTGACGTACTGAGCACAGTCAGACGCAGCGCCACTTTCCTGGGATTAAGAGACAGGTTCAATGTAGACCCTGTAACCCTGGAGAGGGGCTAGACAGGAGGCACCCCCCCCCCCCCCCGCAAGGCCACAACACACCCCACACACTGGGCCACTTTCCTCATCACCCTCTCATCTCTCCATCCCTCTATCTCTATTTTTCCCACAGCTGCTTCCAAAGAAGATTCTACAGGAACATAGATGTGTTTTTCTCTCCCTGACAGGACACAGGAGCTGGAGTTTGGAATGAGAGAAAGAAATAGGGAGGTAGGGAGGGAGGGGTGGGATCCTTAGACGTAAAAACAGGAGGTCGGGTTGAGTACATGTATGTGTGGTTGGTTGGGGATTATTTGGGTTAATGGAATGGAAATGGAGTTAAACCGAGGTCAGGCCATTTTCCCTCCTCATTTTTCATTTGAGCCGCCATCCTTTCTCTGAGTAGCCAACCGTAACACAGAACAAATAACATGCTTAAAGAAAAGAGAGAAAGGATAGCATTTTATTTAATCTCAATTTTGTCTTTTTTCCTGCACCTGTTTTTCTTTCATTCTCTTTGCTCTCTCTCTTGTTCTCTCTATCTCTCTCGTACTCTGTCTTTCTATCTTCCTCTCTCTTTCTCTTTTTTCCGATGCTTGAATAGAAGTGGATCAAAAAGGTAAAGACCACAATGAACATAAAAACCACAGCTCGCCCCTTCCTCCTCCTCCTCCTCCTCCTCCTCCTCCTCCTCCTCCTCCTCCTCCTCCTCCTCCCTCCTCCTCATTTGCCTTCCTAACCCAGCACCTTGTGTAGTGGTCATGTTTGATGTTGATATCCCTCCACTTTCTCTCTTTCTCTCCCTCTCTTTCTCTCTTTCTGGATTATAACCAAGACTCTAAGATCCTTCCAGATTTCCTCCTTGCCTCTGATGACACCAGCCTGACCTACACGCACGCACCACACACACACACACACACACACACACACACACACACACACACACACACAGACACCACACACACGCAAGCACCACACACACACACACACACACCACACACACACACACACACACACACAGACACCACACACACGCAAGCACCACACACACACACACACACACACACACACACACACACACACACACACACACACACACACACACACACACACAGACACACACACAGACACACACACGCACAAACAGAAACCAGCTGACCACTCTGGAGGTCCATTAAATATTGCTGAGAGAGAAAAAAAGAGAGAGTATTCTTCATGGTTTTACCACTATACAAACTACATACCAGTGGCCTTTCACAAACATACAGACAGATAACATTGTGTACATTCATACCACTTCATGGTCGGTAAACCTCTTCTTCTCTTGTCCCATTCTCTCCTCTCCTCAACGTGTCCACATGTTGGGCCACAGCCACCTAACTACTCCTCATACTGACATAGTTCTCCATCTGACCCTGCAGTTCTCACTCGATCTCATTGAGTATGATTTAACCATTTCTCTATTGTTTGCAATTATTAATTAGTCCCTATCTCCAATTGGTTCCCTCCAGATCCAAGTGACTCCTCCTCTTCCTCCTCTCTTTTCCACATTGTTTTATATTCTTATCTCTGCCTCCCTTTCTCTTTCTTTGTTTCTTCCTTCTCCCTTTAATTTTTCCTTCCTTCAGGGCAAATCTTACGTTTATTTGTTTTTATTTTCAACTCAAAAAGACAATGGTATTCAGAATGACACTGGCCATTGTTTCTCCCTGATCATGTGACATGGGTCTGTCCCTCATCAAGTATTTTCTCCCATTTTTAGGTGCTTCATTGTCCACTCTCTTTCTCTCTCTCACTCAAACAGCTTTAAATTCAGTTTCCTTCTCTCCTCCTCTCTTTCTCTCTTTCTTTTGGCTTGGTTTCTACCTCTCAGATCTTTCATCGTTTCATCACAAGTAGCCACTGGTTCTCTGAGCCCTACTTAGATTTCCTCTCCTTCTTCACCTCCTCCTCCTCTTTTCTCTCTCCTCTCTTTATCAATTTGCTCTTATCACTGCTTGTTCTTTCTTCTCTTGCTTTCGTTGCACTGCGACCCCCCTGTGTGTCCTGATTTGGCCGTTAGTCACCCCTCCTTATCAGTAGAAGTCAGCTAGTCCTCCTTTCCTACAGCATGTCTGTATGGATTCAGAGGGGTGCCACAGTAGGTGGTACAGTCCCAGTTAGCATCTCTGTGTAATGGCTGCTCTGTTCACTAGGGGGATGGTACTCTCTAGAGAGCCAATCAGTCACTGGTCTGCCAATCACAGAGAGCGCTGCAGGGGATACAGGGCTCAATCCAAGGTTAGAGGAAGGAAGAGTATTGCCGCCACTGGGAACAGGCACCATTAGGGCCGCCTCGAAAGGGTCATTTAATCTCCCAGGTTGTGTCTGAAATGGCACCCTATTCCCCACACAGTGTACTACAGGGCTCTGGTCAAAAGTAGTCTTACCCTTGACCTTTTAGATGCCCCCTCCCACAACACCGTTACACATCAGTCTTGACTAGTACCCTTTACTGTCTGTTTCCATGGATAGATATATATGTAGGTTATTATAGATTGAAGGAATTAACCTCTGTAGCAATGCCATTAACTCCTTTATGGCCCCATATCCATCTGGCTGTATGTGGCTTTTCATTGGCATTTATTGTTCCTGTATATCTTGTTTTTCCTCAACCGACCAACCACCATTTTGTTACTCCCTGCCTGGTAGCTGTGGTGAACCCTCCTCTTCCTCCTCCTCCTCCTACACCTCTTGATCTACCTTGTTGTTGTTGTTGTTTTTTACCCACATTTACTACCATCCCTCCCAGTGACCTTCCTCCCTCTATCTCCTCGCTTCAACTACTGCTAATTATGATTACCTCTATATCCGATTTGTTATTCATTAACAATACTCTTCGATTGTATTGCCCCTGGTCCCTTTGTTAATTAATTAATCCTCATTGATTTATTCATTGATTGGTTGATTGACAGATTATGGTGACGTGCGTCTCTGTTGTTGTGTTCAGGAGCTGGTCTGTGAATGTCAGTCGGACTGACGGACACTCAGTCCGTCGTAAGTCTAGACACACACTGACTGTTGTGTCTCCTCCCTCACTCACTCCATCTCTCCCTTCTCCTATCTGTAGTCTGTGTCTTAATAGACTTACATATTCCTTTCCTTGCCACTGTTCCTTTATTACAATTGACAAATGAATTGACTGAATAGGTGGCGACCATCTTTCTGTCACCTATCAAGTCCTTTTCAATCATTGATCATGAAGGAAAGGAGACAAGGAAAGGAAGCTACAGTATGTAAGACCTGCTACACAGTCTTAATAATGTTTTTTATGGGGAATAAAGGAGGGGAAGTATCTCTCACACCTACACTCTTAGAAAAAAAGGTGCTATCTAGAACCTAAAAGGGTTCTTCGGCTGTCCCCATAGGAGAACCCTTTGAAGAGCCCTTTATGGTTCCAGGTAGAACTCTTTTGGTTCCAGCTAGATCCCTTTTGGGTTTCATTTTGAACCCTTTCCACAGAGGGTTCTACATGGAACCTAAAAGGGTTCTACTGGACAGCCGAAGAACCCCTTTGGAACCCTTTTTTCTAAGAATGTAGAGACATTTATTTACCATTGATATAGTGTCTCTGTGGGCGAATGAGGATAGAGGGAGGGAAGGAGAGAGAGAGAGAGAGAGAGAGAGAGAGAGAGAGAGAGAGAGAGGGAGAGAGGAGCAGTCGCTATAGAGACAGGCAGTAGTTCCTCATTAGGAATGACCCACCACACACAAGCCTAGTCACGTGACCCACTGCACTCAGACATTCTATTCAGTAGGCAGGCGAGGAGAGAGGAGAGTGAAGGAGAGAGGGAGAGGAGAGAGATGGGGAGGGTGAGAGCGAGGGAACTGACTGACTGACTGTACATTGAGAAGTCATTATATTGTTAAAGCTAAAGAGCTCTGGCACAGGCAGGTGGCCATGAATAG
Organism: Thymallus thymallus; assembly: GCA_023634145.1. NCBI lineage: Eukaryota > Metazoa > Chordata > Actinopteri > Salmoniformes > Salmonidae > Thymallus > Thymallus thymallus. Next base: position 13,655,900 of record CM042398.1, read on the forward strand.
AAATGCGTCTGGGCCTTTATGGACAGATAGAGCACACCGCCACCGGCAGATGACTGGACAGCACTCACTGGGGAACCAAGGGATGCAGAAAGAGAGAGTAGAGGGATAAAGAGAGTAAGAAACTGGCTGGGTGCTGGCTTCACTAGAACGCTACAGTAGCTCAGCAGGGTTGGGGTCAATTCGGTTTCAATTTAGTCAATTCAGGAAGTTATCTGAAAATCCAATTGCACTTTTCCTTACGATGAAAAGCAATTAGGAAAATTGGAATTAGAATTTTCCATTGACTTCCTAAATTGACTGAATTGAAATGGAATTGACCCCCCAACAACCCTGGAGCTCTATACCCACTGCCTGCCACCTGAGTCCCTGTAGTTGTGGCCTGTCATAGTGTCACTCCAGTGCTGTACCCGTACCTGCCGGCAGTGTCCTGTGTACTGTAGCGCTGAAGCTCTGTCAGTAGGACCACCTGTGCTGCCACTCAGTGTGTCATCTCCCCTCTCACAGAGATAAGACGTTTCAATGGCTACTTTCTCTCTCTACCCAGACCCTGCTGCCCTGCTATTGGTCTCAGTGAAGGGGTTTGTCTTGAAGTGAACATGACGGTTGATAAAAGTGCCAGCCCCTTCCTTCTGTCTGTACTGTGTGTGTGTGTGGTGTGTGTGTATGAGGGTCTGTGTGTGTAGGTGTGTGTGTGTCGGTGTAGGTGTGTATTTGTGAGTTAGTATTCTGTTTTGACTACCATGCCTTGACCCCCTTGCTGTCCAAAAGGAACAGGACACAATCTGGGACTCTCTCTCTCTCTCTCTCTCTCTCTCTCTCTCTCGCTTTCTCTCACTCCTCCACAAAATTAACTCACTCCCTCTCTTATTCTCATTTCACAGGAATTAACCTATTGACTCCTCTGACTCCGTTTCTCTCTCTCTTCTTTTTTACACACACAAAATACACTCTCACTCTATCCTTTACTCTTCCTCCTTCTCTCTCGCCTCTCTCTCTCTCCGACGCTTGCTATCTCTCAAGCACACCTACACACACGCACGCACACCAACATGCTCACGGGTGACGACACACACGCACCTGCACCCTACACCCTACACACACACTCACAGATGTACTCTTACTTCCAGACGATTAAGTGTCCATGCTGAAGGAGGGGTTTCATGGCACTCCATTGTGCCCCCTGCTGGTTGCTGGCTGCAGTTACCTGCCAGGAACAGGTGTGGGATTCAATTAGAACAGCAGGCTCTCAGTGGCCAGGCCAGGTCTGTCAATGGGCTACTGTGTCCTGTGTGTTCATTAGGCACCAAATGGAAGAAAACAGACTGAAACAGGGAGGGACTACCTGGACTAGTCCACGTTTTTGGTATCCTAATAACCATGACCCTGGGATAGGATAGGGATGTACATCACCTCCCCATAACCAGTCTGTGGGATACTCTAGGACTAATCTCTCCAGATAGACTAACGTACAAAGATAACCCAAGATCTAGACTCTAGAGTATGTCTCGCTAAACTACTGTAGGAGAGACCTGGTCAGGTCTGGGCTATGCTAGGCTATGTCTTACCTCCCCAAAACAACCATATCAACCCATGACCTCACATTACACCAACAACAAGAAGACAGCCATTTTAGAAACATATACAGTCTCCATTGAGATATCTCTATATCTCATTACATCTCTACATCTCTATGATCAGAGTAGAATGATATGATTTCTTTATTATAATACAGAATGTAATAACAGATTTTATATGAAGATTAGAAACCGTTAGAAACATATTACCCAGCAGTCCCTGGATTAAAATTATTTGCGCACAACGGCACGCAGTATGATCTCAGCAAGCTGTCTTTGCTTAGATGTAATTCTATATCACCAGTCAAACTTTCATTATTATTATGAGCAAGGTAGTAAGGTACAGTATCTGTCATTTCAAAATAGATCCTGTTCCTTTCATCATTGTCATGCCACAGCTTCATGTCGACGAGAAACAGTCATTGCTGACCTATTCTATTTTGCTGGGAAATGGAACAACAGCAGATAAATTCATTTCCTATTATTTTCCCATGGCAGTATTTTGCTGTCAATCTCAAATTGGCACGTTAGTGTATACAGTAGAATATACAGTATAGTGCCCGTCCCAAATGACACTATTCCCTATATAGTGTACTACTTTTCTGCACATTATAGGGAATAAGGTGCCATTTGGGATGCAGACCTGTACATAGCAGATAAAACCATGACGGTTGGTTGTTAATCCTTGATAAGGTAAGTTGTATTACAGTACAGTAGGTTTTGGCTATACTGGCAGGTGGTGTGGCTCCATTGGACCGTGACTGCTCTGATCGTGCCAGGCCAGATTTCCACGGCTCCTAAAAATGTATTTAATCTAATCTAACAATCTCAACTAATCCCAGAAGCTCAATATGACTCAGGCTAACCTGTTCTAGGATAATACCTGGTCCGATCCCTCATATCCCATCCCTAATACCTCATATCCCATCCCTAATACCTAATACCTAATTCCTATAGTTCTGGTGGTAATAATAATAGTCTGTGTGGTAGGCTGTGTTAGCAGGGTGTGGCTGGCTGGGAGGTCAGGCTGTCCATACAGAAAGAGAATAAACAGGAAGAGGGCATGCTGGCTGAAAGAACAGGTCAGAGTTAATGAAGCCTCCCAGGCAGGGTATGGAGCGGAGAGGCTCCCTCTGTTGGTCTGTGTGTGTGTGTGTGTGTGTGTGTGTGTGTGTGTGTGTGTGTGTGTGTGTGTGTGTGTGTGTGTGTGTGTGTGTGTGTGTGTGTGTGTGTGTGTGTGTACGTGTGTGTACGTGTGTGTACGTGTGTGTACGTGTGTGTACGTGTGTGTGTCTCTTTCTTTCTTTTCTCTGGTCTGTGTGTGTCAGTGCCAGCTCAGTGTGACCGCCTGGGAGGCCAGTCCAGTGACGAGGCGGCTGACACCTGGCCCTGCCAGCCCACCCAACACCCAGCTAATTAGAATAAGCAGAGCCAGAGAGCCATGTTAGAGTTACTATCTGCAGACTGTAGAGGGATAACAGGAATAGGATGAGTAGCCCTTACTGTTTACTGCAATACCCTGTTATACAGTAATGCTGACTCTATGGTACTGTATAGTGTGAAGCTGATTCAGGTTAGTGGTGCTGTCAATATATTACTGGGATGAATGATTTGTCCCATGAATATATGTTCAACCTCTTGTGATTCACCGTCGATAGAGAACCCAATTGGGCCAGTAACCGAAAGGTTGCTGGATCGAATTCTTGAGCTGACAAGGTAAAAATCTGTCGTTCTGCCCCTGAGCAAGGCAGTTAACCCACTGTTCCCCGGGCGCCGAAGATGTGGATGTCGATTAAGGCAGCCCTCCGCATTAAATGATGGGTTAAATGATGAAGAGACATTTCAGTTGAATGCATTCAGTTGTACAACTGACTAGTATCCCCCTTTCCGTTTTTTATTACCTAGCACTCTGTAATCCAATGCTGGTCTGTACAGTAGTCATGGACTCTTTGCAGATATAGACTCCCACCATAGACTTTTTGGTTGTTTTGGTTGTCAATGCAGGTCGTCCATTTGTCTGCATGTCCGTCTGTGTGTCCTGTGTTGTTGTGTGCGTGACTAGAGACAGGACAGCAGCACGCCTGTGTTGGTCTGTCTTTTATCCTACCTTGAGGCAGGAGGATGTTCTGTCTTTGTTTATGGGTCACCTACATGGAGCCGCTTGTTCCGCATGCTCTTCATTTCTGTACTCCTCCTTACTGTGATGTTTTTGTTGCAGTGTCCCAATTGTGTTAGTTGTTTTTTTTCATCCTCATCACAGCTTTGTCAATGGAATAGTTCATTCAGCCATTTCTCCCGGAGCTAGTTTGGTTAGATGTTTTGTAGGGTTGCTGGAAATGTTATACAAATAGAGGTAAAGAAGATGAAAGTATACCTGACAAAGTCAATGTTGATGAGGACTAGAAATAGATTCAAATTACACATTGACCCTTGAGGCTTTCCCCAAAACCAGTGGGCTGTACCAATGTTAATATTTTCAACTCTACGGGGGTACCACTGCCTACATTAATAACTCTACTAACTATGGGGCTCCCCAGCACGCTAGAACACCCCTGCTACTGGAACAATTCTTAGATCAACCACTGTATCTCCTCGGCTGCTTGTTTTGACAATGGAGCATGACAGTCCCTTTGTGTGTTTGTTTACGCCCAGGCTTGATTTGATTCATGTTTTGACGTAAGATATTCATCCCTGCTGAGTCCCCTCAGACACAACAACAGTATCATCACTGAGGCATATCACACAACCACACACTTCTCAGAGACTAACACTTCCCACTGGGCACAGACGTCAATTCAACATCTATTCTACATTGGTTAAATGTATTTAATTGAAATGACCTGGAAACAACGTTGATTCAACCAGTGCGTGCCCGGTAGGGAGAAAGAGCCATAAAGACACATAACAAATTTGTCACGGTCAGTGGTGAGGGAACGAGGCGTAGAGCGAGAGTTATGTGCAGACATGGTTTATTAATGACAACGAACACAAAAACAACAAACGTAATACCGTGAACTGGTGACTAGGACTTACAGAACATACAACGCACACAATGATCCATGACGCAGGTGGACGAAATGTGAACATAAATAGAATCCCCAATTAGAGACAACTCAAGACAGCTGCTTCTAATTGGGGATCAACCAAACCCACCACCAACTCCCTGTGTATGTCAGCACCTGACTGTGGCCATACTACTCCCTCCCTTTTTCGTAGCTGCTTGACGAAGAAATTTCCCCTCGGGGATCAATAAAGTATCTATCTATCTATCTATCTATCTATCTATCTATCTATCTATCTATCTATCTATCTATCTATCTATCTATCTATTGTAGGTAGTATTTCTGAGAAGATAGATAGATAGATAGATAGATAGATAGATAGATAGATAGATAGATAGATAGATAGATAGATAGATAGATAGATAGATAGATAGATAGATAGATAGATAGATAGATAGATAGATAGATAGATAGATAGATAGATAGATAGATAGATAGATAGATAGATAGATAGATAGATAGATAGATACTTTATTGATCCCCGAGGAGAAATTTCTTCTTCAAGCAGCTACAAAAAAACACAGGGCAGGTGCAAAATGCCAGAACGAAAATATACAAAAGACAGATACACGATACATGATACATAGAGCGCCAGTATGAAAAAGTATAAAAATACAGTCTGGAGTGCAAAAAAGCTATAAAAAGACATTGCATAGTATGGGTGGATGGCTGAATATGTACACTATACATTGTTAAAGAGTGTTAGGTGAAAAAAAAAATACAGATATTGCACGTTTATATAGATAAATAAGGAGTATTTGCATGGTTATCTATACTATACAGGTCGATGGCAGAGAAATACTTAAATAGCTAAATGTACAAATGATATATGTGAGGGTAATAATAGTTTACTTAATATACAGTCTGGTTAAATGAACAGGTAAGTGAATATTTTGCATGGTTAAATTAACTGTACAGGTAAATATACAGTTAAATTTACAGGTAAGTGAATATTTGCATGGTTACATTAACTGTACAGGTAAATGACAGGAAGAGATACTTTAATAGCTAAATGTGTGTATGATATAATTTACGGTAATAATAGTAATTCCCTTAAAATACAGTCCTTAGTGCGCAGGGTTTAATTACAGATAAATGCACGTATTGCACATTTGATATGCAAAAAGCAATGAAAAAAGATACAACTGATAGGATACTAATATACATTCCTGAGTGAATGACTACGTAAGTTCAGTCCAAGAATTACTTACGATATTGCACGTGATATGATATAACAACTGTACATTAATATTTATATACAGACCTGAATGAATAAATATGTCCTGAGTGAATGAGTGATTACAGACCAGAGTTACTCACGGATGGATGCATAATTGTTAAACTAGGTCCTAACACCCCAACAGTTCCAGGTCTATGTTGCCGACGGCACGGCACCCCGGTGAGGACCTCCTGTAGCGCTCTCTGGCACACGGTGGTGGGATCAGTGAAGGTGCTCCTCTGCGTCATAACCATGACATGCAGAGGGTGGGTGACGTTGTCCATGATGGCCAGCAGTTTGGCCAGGATCCATCTCTCCGCCACCTCCTCTAGAGTGTCAAGGCTAATCCCCAGAACAGAGCTAGCCTTCCTAATCATCTTATTTACCAGAGAAGCATCACCTGCCTTTATGTTGGCACCCCAGCACACCACTGCAAAAAAGATGGCACTGGCCACCACAGACTGGTAGAAGGTATGCAGTAGTTTACTGCACATGTTGAATGACCTGAGCACCCTCAGAAAGTAGAGTCGGCTCTGGCCCTTTTTGTACAGAGCCCCGGTGTTACCAGCCCATTCCAGCCTGTTGTCCATATGGACTCCCAGGAACTTGTATGACCCAACCATTTCCACATCCATCCCCTGTATAGGGACTGCACTCAGTTGGGCCTTGGGTCTCCTGAAGTCCACACCATCTCCTTTGTTTTGCTGATGTTGAGCTGAAGGTGGTTCTGCTCACACCACACCACAACACAAAGTCATTGATTGTGCTCCTGTACTCCTCCTCCTGCCCACCCCTTATGCACCCTACAATTGCGGAGTCATCCGAGAACTTCTGTAGGTGGCATGTTTCAGCGTTATATCTGAAGTCTGAGGTGTAGAGGGTGAACAGGACCGTTACCTGGGGGGCCCCTGTGTTGCTCACTGCCCGTTCTGACACACAGCTCTGTAGTCGCACAAATTGTGGCCTACCGGTCAGGTAGTCCATGACCCAGGAGACTAAGGGTGCTTCCACTTTCATCCTCTTCATCTTCTCATCCAGTAGCAGGGGCTGAATGGTGTTGAAGCCACTTGAGAAGTAAAAAAACATCACCCTCACAGTGCAACCTGCATTGTGCCCTCTGCAGAAGGTAGATGATTGCATCATCCACCCCGATGTTGCGCTGATATTACACCATCTGCTGTTATCTAATAAAGCCAGCCCCCCTCCCTTACCCTTACCGGAAGAAACGCTATCCCTGTCCGCTCTGATGGTCTGGAAACCGCCGATAGTTACGTTCTCTATGGGGATGTTATCATTTAGCCATGTTTCAGTAAAGCACAATAGGCTAGCATTCCTGGTAGTCTCTCTGTCCATGGACAAGACCCTAAAGCTTGTCCATCTTGTTATGCAGCGATTTCACGTTGCCCATAATGATAGATGGTATAGCCAGCTTGTATTTCCTAAGCTTTGCTTTACACTTCAATCCCGCCCTGCGTCCACGCCGTCGCCTTTTCAACTCGTACAGAATATCGAACTTTTCCCTGGGATGCAGCAGCACAGCGTGTGCTAAATCCAGGAACTGTTCTCGGTTGTAAATAATTGAGCACTCTTGTGTACGTACGGCGCTGAGAAAAATAAAAAGTGCCTCAGTGATAAAAAGGACCACTAAAACCTTCGTAAAACAGTAACACTCCATATACCTGAACTATTATAGTTCAACTGTTGCAAAAAAACCTCATGACAAATATACTAAAAACATACTAAAACAACAATTAACGCACAAACAATGGGAGCTGCTTAACAGGCGACCACACAGGGCGGCGCCAATCTCGAATGAAAAATACTTCCTACAGTATGACAAATACTACCTACAGTATGAAAAATACTACCTACAGTATGAAAAATACTTCCTACAGTTTGAAAAATACTACCTACGGTATACAAAATACTACCTACGGTATGCAGCATTTCCAAGGATGTAGCATCCTAGGCTTAGTTCCATCCTAGTAAATCTGACAGCAATGTTTGTGTATGTGCATATGTGTGTGTGTTGACTGTGTCTAAACGCCCCTGCAGTGACCAATTAGACCACGGATCCGTTCAGTCATAACGTGACCAGTGTGTCTGCTCTGTGAGGCTGTTCTCAACACACTGACTGGCTGGGCTGCTGGGGCCAGGACACATACATAACTGAGAAGACGGGGAGTCCTCTGTTCATCTCTTTCATTCTGTGATGTCCCTGTAGTGTCCCTGTAGTGTCCCTGTAGTGTCCCTGTAGTTTCCCTGTAGTGCCCCTGCACTTTCCCTGTAGTGTCCCTGTACTGTCCCTGTAGTGTCCCTGTAGTGTCCCTGTACTGTCCCTGTAGTGTCCCTGTACTGTCCCCATTGCTCTCACGTCCTCACAGACTCTCCTGTGATGTCACCATGTGACCTTGCTGATGATGCCAGCAGCTTTTTTCCATAGATCCCCCTCCCCTCCACCCTCCTCCGCCCGGTTCCCCTCCCTCCCCACCTGACGCTCCTCTGGTCCCAGGGCAGACACTATCTGACTGAGAGAGAAAGTGCGTCAGCCAGCCAATTTACAGCAGCCCCCAGAGGGTGACCTCCAGGAGAGAGCTATGAGACACAGGAAGGGGAGGAAGGAGGGGAGGAGGCAGAATGTGTGTATGGGTGTGTGGGTGTTGGGAGAGGGGGAGTGTGTGCGTGCGTGTGCGCGAGTGTGTGTGTGCGCGTGTGTGTGTGTGTGTGTGTGTGTGTGTGTGTGTGTGTGTGTGTGTGTGTGTGTGTGTGTGTGTGTGTGTGTGTGTGTGTGTGTGTGTGTGTGTGTGTGTGAAGTATGGATTGCAACAACAGAAGAAGGGGACCCTGGCCAGACTCATATTTTCTACCCCATGGCATTACTCTTGACTGAGATCCAACCACCTGTACTGATACAACACTCTAAAACTCATGCTGTTATTTCTTACCTCAGAGCAGGAATACTTCTTACATTATAAATGCATAATAAAACCTTAAGTAGGCCAAGATGAATCAGATAAAATACCCTATCTGGGAAGCAGCAGCTAGGAAGCAGCCACTTATCATAACACTACCGGCAGCTTTTAGGCATCAATAATGATATTTAACAAATTAGCTTTTTGTATTCCTTCATTTTTTATCTGATAATGTATCTCACCTCATTCCCCTCACTCTCTCTCTCTCTCTCTCTCTCTCTCTCTCTCTCTCTCTCTCTTTCTCTTTCTATCTCCACCCATTCTTCTTTTGTTTTCTTTGTCTCCCTCTCCTCAAACCTCCAACTTTTTATCTTGAACATCTATCTCCCCGTCTCTTTCCCCACAATACTCTCATTCCATTTTCTACCCCTTTCTTTGTCCCCACTCCTCTTCCTCATCTCCTCTCTCTTTCTCTCTTTCCCCCTCATTATCTCCTTGATATGCTCCTTTATCTTACATTGCTCCTTTTATATCCCCTCTCTCCCTCTCTCTATCTCTCTCTCTCTCGCGCTCTCTCTCCCTCTCTCTCCATCTCTCTCACTCTCCCTCTCCTTCTCTCCCTCTCTCTCCCCCTTTCTCTCTCTCTCATCTCTCTCTCTGCCTTTCCTTCCCTCCCTCCCTCTCTCTCCCTCTCTCCCTCGCTCCCTTTCTCTCTCTCTCGCTCTCTCTCTCTTTCTCCCTCTCTCCCTTTCTCTCTCTCATTCTCTCTCTCTCTCCCTCCATCTCTCTCTCCCTCTCCTTCCCTCCCGCTCTCTCGCATCTCTCTCTCTCCCTCTCTCTCTCTTTCCGCTCTTCTCCAGTCTTTGTGTGTCCGGGCACACTGTTGCGGGTGCAGGCAGCCAGCTCGCTGCAGGAGGCGGAGCATCAGTCGGGGGCGTGGTGTAAGGACCCCCTGCAGTCAGGTGACCGGCTATATGTCATGCCCTGGACTCCCTACCGCACCGACATGCTGTATGAGTACGCCTCCTGGGACGACTTCAGACAGAACCGCGCCACCACCACCTACAAGTGAGAACCGCCGCCACCCCCCGCCAGTTCACATTAAATAATCCCTTTGCCTCTGCATTGATTTATTTGAATACTGCTGTAGATGGATGGTGAATGGCAGAGTGGGTTCCATGGGGTCCTGTGGTGATCTGTGGTAATCTGCATGATTTATTTGAATACTGCTGTAGATGGATGGTGAATGGCAGTGTGGGTTCCATGGGGTCCTGTGGTGATCTGTGGACCACTGGTGGGGCACCTCAGGGGTCGGTGTGAAGTCCAATTAATGTATGAGAACCACTGTTCTAATGTTTGTGATCATACTGTTGGTGTCTTTGGACATGTGCTAATGGGTTGAGCCGGTCATAGTCCAAAAGCTCATGGGTTATTGCTTCTCATTGTCATATTCTGACCACCCACTTCTTCCCCTCCTATAGGTTGCCAAACCGTGTTGACGGCACAGGCTTCGTGGTATATGACGGCGCCGTATTCTACAATAAGGAGCGCACACGCAACATGGTCAAGTACGACTTGCGCACACGCATCAAGAGCGGCGAGGCCATTATCGCCAATGCCAACTACCACGACACATCGCCTTACCGCTGGGGTGGGAAGAGCGATATCGATCTGGCGGTGGACGAGAACGGGCTGTGGGTCATCTACGCCACCGAGTCCAACAACGGACGACTGGTGGTCAGCCAGGTGGGTGGAGGAGAGGAAAGGAGGATAGAGGGAATAGAAGAGGGAGGGATGTAAGAGGGGGATGGAGTTGGAGTGGACATTTCTACACTCAACTAAGGTAGGCATAATTGATTTGTTTGTATATTTGAGGAGAGAAAAGGTCATAAATATACTTTTTTGTGTTTATCACCATAACAACATGATTCAGAGTTTAAGAATGGGTGATATTCTACAGTTTGTTCTGCAGTTTGAGATATATTTATGGTTACCATCCTCTCCCCCCCTCCTTCCAGGTTAACCCGTACACCCTTCGCTTTGAGGGCACTTGGGAGACCAGCTTCGACAAGCGGCTGGCGTCCAACGCTTTCATGGCATGCGGCGTGCTCTACGCCGTGCGGAGTGTATACCAGGACGACGACAGCGAGGCCGGCGGGGACCTGATCCTTTACGCCTACAACACGAACCGTGCCCGGGAGGAGCCCGTCCACATCCCCTTCCCTAACCCCTACCAGTACGTCTCCTCCGTGGACTATAACCCCAGAGACAACCAGCTCTACATCTGGAACAACTATAATGTTCTGAGATACCCGCTGGAGTTCGGCCCACCGGACCCCACCACTGGTGAGACAACGCATAGAGGCTTGAGATGTGTGTGTACAGTGTACCTTTATTTCTGGTATAATTTGTCCATTGATGTCAGTTGTAGTGCGATATTTGCACAAATGCAAATCACCACCTGTTCGCCCACTTGTACGTACCTTGCATTTACTGATTAATTATCCATTGTGTTTTGGGTGAATATTTGAGCGATGCAGGCCTATCTGGAGTTAATATTTGGCCCTGAGGGAGAGGGAGCGGGCAAGAGAGAGAGAAATATGAGACAGAGGCAGACAGACAGTCTTGTCCCAGTGTGGTTAGAGGAGAGTGGGTGTTTTATCAGTTGAGATTTGTAGTTGGGATGTGTTATTTTATGGATGCATTAGAGTTACATTTCATCAATCATTTACATCCTCCTTTCTTCTTCCTTTCTTGCTGTGCACTCTCCCTCTCTCTCTCTCTCTTCTCCCTCTCTTCTCTCCCTCTCATTCCCTCTCTTCTTCTCCCTCTCTCTCTCTCTCTCTTCTCCCTCTCTTCTCTCCCTCTCTTTTCCTCTCTTCTTCTCCCTCTCTCTCTTCTCCCTCTCTCTCTCTTCTACCTCTCTCTCTTCTCCCTCTCTTCTCTCCCTTTCTTTTCCTCTCTTCTTCTCCCTCTCTCTCTTCTACCTCTCTTCTTCTCCCTCTCTCTCTTCTCCCTCTCTCTCTCTTCCACCTCTCTCTCTTCTCCCTCTCTTCTCTCCCTCTCTTCTACCTCTCTTGTTCTCCCTCTCTCTCTCTTCTCCCTCTCTTCTCTCCCTCTCTTTTCCTCTCTTCTTCTCCCTCTCTCTCTCTTCTCCCTCTCTTCTCTCCCTCTCTTTTCCTCTCTTCTTCTCCCTCGCTCTCCCTCTCTCTCTCCCTCTCTCTCTAGTAGTGATAGGAACACTAAAATAGTAATATATAGACATATTAAAGCTTTGATATGCTCAAAACTAGTTTGTGCCATAATTACTTTCCGGAAAACTTTTGAACTGAAAATGTACGTACCTTTCTCCCTTTTATTCATGCTCTGTTTTTGTCTTTCACTTTCTCTTTTCCCTTCTGCCAACTTTCATTCCATCTGTTTTGTTTTATTTAAACACATTTTGTCTCAATCTTTTACTTTACTCTGCCATCTTCAGTGATTTTATTTGTACATTTAAACTAAACTAAATCAACCCCCCTCCCCCCTCTGTCTCTCTTTCTCTTTCAGGCCCTCTGACGACCACTCAGGTGACCAGCACCACTCCAGCCCGACCCTTCACCTCCAGTTCTAGCCCTGCTACCACCCGCCCCCTGCCCCCCACCTCTCACCCCATTGGCGCTATCAACAAGGGCCCTGACCTGCGGCCAATCACAGCCACCGTACCAGTCACCAGGCGGCCACCCCGCCCGCCCGTCCAGGGCCCGGAGCCCCAGGTGTGTGAGTCCAGAGTGGCCAGAGGGGTGCAGTGGCCCTCCACTCAGAGAGGAGAGACAGTGGACCGCCCCTGTCCTAAAGGATCACTAGGTGAGGACTCACCTGCTCAGCGGGACTATTACTGTGTTTCCTATGTATCAGTGTGTGGTTATTTGAGTTGGTGTGTGTGGTTGTGTGTGTGTGGTTTTTGAAGGTACTCACGTACACATGTGAATACGTGTGTGTGGTTTTTCTCTTTGTTTGTGTGTATTTCTGCATGTGTGCGTGCATGTTTGTGTGTTTTCCTGTGTCTCTCTGTTGTGTGTGTTTTTGTGCTGCAGCTCTTGTTTTTCCCCTGGCTGGCTATCTCCTCTCCTCTCCTCTCCTCTCCTCTCCTCTCCTCTCCTCTCCTCTCCTCTCCTCTCCTCTCCTCTCCTCTCCTCTCCTCTCCTCTCCTCTCCTCTCCTACTGTTGGTCTCAGCAGCAGGCTGGGTCCCAGAGGACTCCCTCTACATTAAAGCCCGTCCTTCTCTCCTCTTCTCTCCTCTCCAAATGAAAGAGTCATCTCACAGCGAAACAGGGATAGCCAAGTGAAAGTGTGGAATAATGAAATGAAAGACTGAACAAAACAGTATACATCTCCCTTCATGCTAGCTTCTATAACTTCAAACATGCAAGCATCAAATATAACTCTCTAGTTCTAGAAAATAATACACTATATTTTACCACCACTCCTCCCCTCCATCTCTTTTTTCTTTTCTGTGTGTTCCCTCTCTCTCTCTCTTTCTCTCTCTCTCTTTCTCTCTCTCGCTCTCTCTCTCTCTCTCATCTCTGACAACAACAGTAACGGTAAATTAGCTGCTGGCTTAATTGCCATGTCTTGGCAAAGCTTTCAAACCCAATCCGCGTTAGATGGAGGAGGGAGCGGAGGGAGAGAGGGAGGAAGGGAGAGAGGGAGGAAGGAAGGGAGAGAGGGAGGGAGGGGGGGTTGGAGGGAGGGAAAAGGAGGTCAAATGAAATTCAACGCCACGTCTGCTCTGATTCCTCTGCTGCTGTGTTGTCTCTCTGTCTTCTCCCTTCTTCTGTCTCCCTGTCTCCCTCTTTTCTCCCTCTCTCTTCTCCCCCTCTTCTGTTGTTCCCTGTTTGGAGCTGTTTGCGTGGCGGCAGTGGAAAGACCCTTCCTGGTTGATCCCAGTGTGTTGTCCTCTCTCTGAACTCTCCTAACTGAACAGAAAACTTAGCTGAAAACGAGGGGTGGCGGGAGGTCCCTCCCTCGAGCAGTTATTCTCGCAGATGAGAGACGATGCCTGATGGCGCAGTCTTTGGTGTGTGTGTGAGTGGAGGGGTGTGTGTGTGTGGGGGGAAGGGGCTGTATGTTTGTGTGTGCGTGTGTAGCGCACGTTTGTGTGAATTTGTGTTTCTTTAAAGCCATGTTCTTATAGCCAACTCACTAGAACCCCCCCCCCCCCCTATCCCTCCCCCTCCCTTCTCATTCCTTCTGTCCTACACTCCATCATTTAACCTTCCACTTCTGCCCCATTTTCTATCACACATTTCCTCCTCCTCCCTCCTCCCCCTCTTTTCTCTCCTCCGCCGAACCACTCAAAGTTTTGCATATTTAAAGTTAATTTCATTTTCTCTTTTTTATTTATCGTACTCTTTGCACTTTTCTTTTTCTCTTTGATAAATCTATTTCTATGTAATTGCCCAATACCTAATGCTTATTATCTCTCCATCCCTTTCTCCCTTCCTCCCTGGCCCTCCCAGGCATCGCCTCGTTCCAGTGCTTGCCGGCTCCGGTCATGTGGAACCCTCGGGGCCCTGACCTCAGTAACTGCACCTCTCCCTGGGTCAACCAGGTAGCCCAGAAGGTAAGACCTCCACCTCTACTAGTCCCTCTTTTGGGGGCCTCTGGCCCTGCCTCTGGCCCTGGGTATCTGTGTCCATATGCACACTGCCATTAGCATGTCTCCAAGGCTCACCACCATATCACTAAGGTTTTCACTCATTAGAATGACTCATTTTAACTAGACCCATATTCAAATGCATCCACTCTTCATCCTATGGAAGGCCAGTAAGGTCAAGATAATGAAAATAGATACATTTTTATTGAGTATATTTAAAGTATATATTTATGAAAAAACATGAGTCTACTTCGCACCCTCAACTTACCACTTTCAACCATCTGCAACCCCCAACACACTGTCCTCAGTGTAGTACCCAGTGGTGGAAATATGTGCGTATCTCTGTGTGTAGATAAAAAGTGGTGAGAATGCCGCCAACATAGCTGGGGAGTTGGTGAACCACACACGGGGGCGCATCCACGCTGGTGATGTCAGCTCGTCAGTGCGTCTGATGGAACAGCTGCTGGACATACTGGATGCCCAGCTTCAGGCCCTGCGGCCCGGCAACAAGGAGTCAGCCGCACGCAACTACAACAAGGTAGAAGACACACACGTGCAAACACACACCACACACACACACACACACACACACACACACACAGATGTACACACACACACACACACTCACACACACAGACACATTCACACACACACACCACACACACACACACACACACACACACACACACAGATGTACACACACACACACACTCACACACACAGACACATTCAGGCAAACTGAACTGGACTGGGTGTTTAAAAATGCACGCTAACAGACCCATAGTATATAACATCCCTCTAGACTTGCAGTAAGTCATTGACATTGTCTTGGTATTACAGTACAGTATAGAAGTGTACAGTAATTCTATTGTCCTGCCTCCTCTCAGCTCCAGAAGAGAGAGCGGACCTGTCGGGCTTACATCCAGGTAACTTTCCCCTTTAATCCCCACACTTTAAATGGAGAATCTCTTCTAGCCTACCAGTGTACTGACTACTGAGAATAATGTGGGTTATAAATTGTATAACAGATCAAACGTCTACTGTAAGAGTAGAGCAGCAGTAAATGTAATGCACACTAGTAGCATGTGTAATGTAATGCAGTGTAAAACAGCAGTGTTAACCTTGGCGCCCCCTCTGTGTTGCCAGGCAGTAGTGCAGACAGTGGACAACCTGCTGCGTACAGAGGCTCTGGAGTCGTGGCAGGACATGAACACTACAGAGCAGGCCCACACCGCCACCATGCTATTGGACGTCCTGGAGAAAGGAGCCTTCCTATTGGCCAACAACATGTACGGCAACCGCTTCACAGACCGGGCCCCCAATATCGGTAAGAAACGGGGGGAAATGGAAGCAGTGGGGTGCATGCGTGTGTGTGATTAGTCATTAGTGGATAGGTGTAGAGCGGGGCATGCTCAGTATCCTGGAAAAGCAGAACAACTCTAACCCTTTGTTCCCACGTGCCTGTGTGTGTATCTTAGATCTGGAGGTGCACGTGTTGAACACAGAGATGGACTTGCAGGACCTGTCCTTTCCTCAGAACTACGTGAGCGACAGCACCATCCAGCTCTCCGCCTCCACCATCAAACAGTACAGCCGCAATGGTCAGTAATCTTATCACGTCATTACATCACAGTCAAAACATACAGCGCTCCCGGTCACTTCATGACCTGAGATATGGGCTCGGGGATCTCCCGGTCAATGTTTCCATTTGCATTTTCTTGTGAGTCTAAAGTAATCTGCATGCAGTTGACCAAGTTATTGGTTCATAATAACAGGCCAATCAGATTAATAAAAGTGCTGAGACCATTTCTTCCTTGATGGTTTCCTAACAGCACTCCTAATAGAATAGCTGGAGCGGCGTGTAGATGACAATCGCCCACAGCCTGACAGAGCAATCTCAGCTCTGTCTCTCTCTCTCGCTCTGTCTCTCCACCATCTTATACCCCTCTCTCATCTCTTTTCCCGCTTCAAGCCCCCCTCCTCCTCCTCCCCCTCTCCCTCCCTCCATTCCTCCTCTCCCTCCCTCCAGTCCCCCACCCATCCCTCCCTCTCCCCCTTTTCTGTTTTCTGTCAGCACTCCGCTCTGCAGTGGGAACGAGATTAGAATGATTGAAACAAACGCACATGAAAAATTCATATGGAATAATAGGAGATGTGTGAATGCTTGAGGGATGAATGTTCCATTGCCCTCCACATTAAATCTCTCCTCTTTTCCACCAGTCAAAATGAAACGGTTCTTACCATCATTCTAACCTTCACTAACTCTCTCTCTCTCGCTCTCTCGCTCTTTCTCCCTCTGTCACTCTGCCTCTCTCCCTTTCCTCCTTTCCCCCCTTATTATTCCCCCTGTCCTCTCTCTCGCTATTTCTGTCTTCTTCACATTTTATTATTTCTCCTTTCCCTCCCCTTTACCTCTCTCTCTTAACTCTCTGTCAATCTCTCCTTCCAACTTTTGTTTCATTACTATGCTCCCTCACACTATTTATGTTTATTTCTCCTTTCCCTCTCCTTTCCCTCTCTCATTTCCCCTCTCTCTCTCTCTCTCTCTCTCTCTCTCTCTCCTTCTATCCCCATCTATCCTCTCTCTCTCTCTCTCTCATCTCTCTCTCCCCCTCCAGGCCAAGTCAAGGTAGTGTTTGTTCTCTATAAGAACCTGGGCTCCTTCCTGTCTACGGAGAACGCCACGGTGAAGATGGAGCTGGAGGCGGCACCGGGGGGGCAGGGCTTGGCGGTCAACTCCCACGTCATCGCCGCCTCCATCAATAAAGAGTCCAGCAGAGTGTTCCTCACTGAGCCAGTGGTGTTCACACTCAAACACTTACAGGTATACACTTACAGATACATGGAATACACTTCCTCACTGAGCCGGTGGTGTTCACACTCAAACACTAACAGGTATACACTTACAGATACATGGAATACGCTTCCTCACTGAGCCGGTGGTGTTCACACTCAAACACTTACAGGTATACACTTACAGATACATGGAATACACTTCCTCACTGAGCCGGTGGTGTTCACACTCAAACACTTACAGGTATACACTTACAGATACATGGAATACACTTCCTCACTGAGCCGGTGGTGTTCACACTCAAACACTAACAGGTATACACTTACAGATACATGGAATACGCTTCCTCACTGAGCCGGTGGTGTTCACACTCAAACACTTACAGGTATACACTTACAGATACATGAAATACACTTCTATACTGTTATAGACTATACTATACACAATACACTCTTTTTTACTGTACACTACACTCACATACACAGGACTCTGCTGAGGGCTCATAATAATGGCTGGAACAGAGCAAATGGAATGGCATCAAACACATGTGTGACGGTGTGAGGACGGTGAACACAAAAAGGTGGAGGTCAGACAAAAGGAAAAACAAGAAAACCTAAAATATCAGTAAATAGCCTTTTAATAACATGCACCAGCATTGGCGGTAACAAGCGCCAAACAATAATCCACACAGAAAGGAATCACAGGGTAACTTAAATAGGGTGTGTTAATTAAGTGAGTGGAAGCAGGTGTGTGTGCTTGTGTGTGTGTGCAATGAAGTGATTGGACTGTGCGTAGCTGCCATCGTTCTCATGCCGGTGGTTAGTACACCGGCGAGGTGGAATGCCGGGACGGGCAGGGCACCGTTGAGGTAGGTAGAGTAGTCCTTACAACATGAAAACCGTGTGTTTGATGTATTTGATACCATTCCACTAATTCTGCTCCTGTCATTACCACAAGCCCATCCTCCCTAGTTAAGGTGCCACCAACCTCCTGTGACTCACACACATACAGCCCACAAAAGACTCCCATACACACAGTACACTCCTATAAACACAGTACACTCCAATACACACAGTACACACCCATACACACAGTACACTCCCATACAAATTAAACTCAGATACACACAGTACACTCCCATACACATATTACACTCCCATACACACAGTACACTCCCATAAACACAGTACACTCCAATACACACAGTACACTCCAATACACACAGTACACTCCAATATACACAGTACACTCCCATACACACAGTACACTCCCATGCACACAGTACACTCCCATACACACAGTACACTCCCATACACACAGTACACTCCCATACAAATTAAACTCAAATACACACAGTACACTCTCATACACACAGTACACAGTACAGG
The DNA here is from genome assembly GCA_023634145.1 of Thymallus thymallus. Taxonomy (NCBI): domain Eukaryota; kingdom Metazoa; phylum Chordata; class Actinopteri; order Salmoniformes; family Salmonidae; genus Thymallus; species Thymallus thymallus. The sequence goes on from CM042398.1 coordinate 13,674,488, forward strand.
CCTATACACATGCTGTACTGTAGTAGACAACCAAGCCTATACACATACTGTACTGTAGTAGACAAACACGCCTATACACATACTGTACTGTAGTTGACAAACAAGCCTATACACATACTGTACTGTAGTAGACAAACACGCCTATACACATACTGTACTGTAGTAGACAAACAAGCCTATACACATACTGTACTGTAGTAGACAAACAAGCCTATACACATACTGTACTGTAGTAGACAAACAAGCCTATACACATACTGTACTGTAGTTGACAAACAAGCCTATACACATACTGTACTGTAGTAGACAAACAAGCCTATACACATACTGTACTGTAGTAGACAAACACGCCTATACACATACTGTACTGTATTTGAACATGTTTAAATGGATTGCAGTACTTTATGTTTCTCATTTATGTTTGTGTTTTTTTTAAAAGCCTGCGACAAAACCATTTACCTTTGTTTCAATACATTTAATTCAATTTCATTTTAAATTACCCCCCCCCCCCTCTCTCTCTCCCTCCAGTTGGAGAACCACTACAGTCCCAACTGTTCGTTTTGGAACTACTCGGAGCGGTCGATGACAGGCCAGTGGTCGTCTCAGGGCTGTAGACTGCTGGACACCAACAGCACACACACCACCTGCTCCTGTTCCCACCTCACCAACTTTGCTGTGCTCATGGCCCACCACCAGCCTGATGTAGGTCCAGTGGATATTACACACGTACACACACACACACACACACACACACACACACACACACAGACATACACACAGGCACACACCAAGGTTATTATAGTAAACGAAAACTAAAACTAATCATGAAAAAACTATTTAGTCAATATACTGAACAAAAAAAAGTGTTGGTGTCATGTTTCCTGAGCTGAAATAAATGATCCCATGATTCCACACGCACAAAAAGCTTATTTCTCTAAAATGATTTTTGAAATTTGATTACATCCCTTTTAGTGAGCATTTCTCCTTTGCCAAGATAATCCATCCACCTGACAGGTGTGGTATATCAAGAAGCTGATTAAACAGCATGATCATTACACAGGTGCACCTTGTGCTGGGGACAATTAAAGGCACTCTAAAATGTGCTGTTTTGTCACACAACACAATGCCACAGATGACCAAAAAAAATTGGGAGTCTGCAATTGGGATGCTGACTGCATGAATTTACAACAGAGCTGTAGATGGATAATTACATCTTAATTTCTCTACCATAAGCGTCGTTTTAGAGAATTTGGCAGTACGTCCAACTGGCTTTAAAACCGCAGACCACGTGTAACCACATCAGCCCAGGACCTCCACATCTGGCTTCTTCACCTGCGGGATTGTCTGAGACCAGCCACCCGGACAGCTGATGAAACTGAGGAGTATTTCTATCTGTAATAAAGCCGTTTGTGAGGAAAAACTAAGTCTGATTGGCTGGGCCTGGCTCCCCAGTAGGTGGGGCAGCTCCCAAGTTGATGGCCCTACGCCCTCCCAGGCTCACCAGTGGCTGCAACCCTGCCCAGTCATGTGAAATCCATAGATTAGAGCCTAATGAATTCATTTCAATTGACTGATTTCCTTGTATGAACTATAACTCAGTAAAATCATTGAAATTGTTGCATGTTGTGTTCAGTATAATTAACAAACGTATTATTCAAAATATTATTTTTGTAGACAATTTTGACTTTGTGGAAACCGAGCGAAACAGGCAGTAAAAGCAGGAAGTAAAAACCAAGAAATATAACCACTCAAATTCCACCATGCATGTAAGGACTGGCAATGCATAATTTCAAAATTATAGTTTTAACAATTTTTTTATGCTATACATTGTTTGTTTATATTTACTTTGTTTACAAACATTAGAGTAAACAAGCTTATTTTGGGGGTTCTGATGGGGTACAGCAGTTGAACTAAGCTAATTTTTATTTAATATTCTTCAAAAATCAATGGGTGCATATCATAAATGTATAAGTCTAAAAATGGATGTAGCAACTGCTGATTGCCCCTTTAAACTAAATAAAACAAGTAAAGTGGATGTCCAAACTAACTGAAACTAACACACACGCACACACACACACACACACACACACACACACACACACACACACACACACACACACACACACACACACACACACACACACACACACACTCTAATGGTCAGAGCATTGGGCTAGTAATTGAAAGGTTGCTGAATCAAATCCCTAAGCTGACAAGGTAAAAAATATATATAATGTTAATGTGTCTTCGAGCAAGGCACTTAACCCTAATTTGCTTCAGGTGCGCCGTACTACTATGGCTGTCCCTGTAGGTAAGCCGTCATTGTAAATACAGTCGTATGAAAAAGTTTGGGCACCCCTCTGAGGCTGCATAATGTTTGACTCTGTCGTCACAGAAAATGATCACAGTGGCATGCCATTCATTTTCTAATAAAAGCTGAGTACTGGGGTATTGTCCAGACAAAGATTTTTAGTGTAGCAATATTAAGTTGTATGAAATTAAATCAGATGTGAAAAATAGGCTATGCAAAAATTTGGGCACCATTGTCATTCTGTTGATTTCAATACCTGTAACTACTTAGCACTGATTAATTGGAACACACAATTGGTTTGGTGAGCTCATTAAGCCTTGAACTTCATAGACAAGTGCATCCAATCATGAGAAAAAGTATTTAAGGTGGCCAATTGCAAGTTGTTGTTCTCTTTGACTCTCCTCTGAAGAGTGGCAACATGGGGGCCTCAAAACAACTCTCAAATGACCTGAAAACAAAGATTGTTCAACATTATGGTTTAGGGGAAGGCTACAAAAAGCTATCGCCGAGATGTAAGCTGTCAGTGTCCACTGTGAGGAACATAGTGAGGAAATGGAAGACCACAGGCACAGTTCTTGTTAAGGCCAGAAGTGGCAGGCCAAGTAAAATATCGGAGAGGCAAAGGCGAAGGATGGTGAGAACGGTCAAAAACAGCCCACAGACCACCCCCAAAGACCTACAACATCATCTTGCTGCAGATGGTGTCACTGTGCATCGTTCAACAATTCAGCGCACTTTGCACAAGGAGAAGCTATACGGGAGAGTGATGCGGAAGGAGCCTTTTCTGCACACACGCCACAAACAGAGTCGCTTGAGGTATGCAAACGCACATTTGGACAAGCCAGCTTCATTTTGGAATAAGGTGCTGTGGACTGATGAAACAAAGATTGAGTTATTTGGTCATAACAAGTGGCGTTATGCATGGCGGCAAAAGAACACAGCGTTCCAAGAAAAACACGCTACCCACAGTAAAATGCTGTGGGGCTGTGTGGCCAGTGCCGGTATTGGGAATCTTGTTAAAGTTGAGGGTCGCATGGATTCCACTCAGTATCAGCAGATTCTTGGGAATAATGTTGAAGAATCAGTCACAAAGTTGAAGTTACGCCGGGGCTGGATATTTCAACAAGACAACGACCCAAAACACTGCTCAAAATCTACCCGGGCATTTATGCAGAGGAACAAGTACAATGTTCTGGAATGGCCATCCCAGTCCCCAGACCTGAATATCATTGAGAATCTGTGGGATGATTTGAAGCAGGCTGTCCATGCTCGGCAACCATCAAACCTAGATGAACTGGAGATGTTATGTAAGGAGGAATGGTCCAAAATACCTTAATCCAGAATCCAGACACTCATTAGAGTCTATAGGAAGCGTCTAGAGGCTGTTATTTTAGCAAAAGGAGGCTCTACTAAATATTGATGTGATTTTTCTGTTGGGGTGCCCAAATTTATGCACCTGTCTAATTTTGTTTTGATGCATATTGCACATTTTCTGTTAATCCAATAAGCCTCATTTCACTACTGAAATATTACTGTGTTTTTATTTGATAGATCAAAATGAAATTGCTGATCCAAACACCCAATTATTTATAAATGGAAATCATGGAAATTGTCAGGGGTGCCCAAACTTTTTCATACGACTGTAAGAATTTGTTCTTAACTGACTTGCCTTGTTAAATAAAAGAAACACTCAAACTACTCTCTCTCTCTTTATTTCTCCTCCCACTCACTCACACGCACTCACACTTACAAATTCATGTCCTGCAACTCTGACTGACATACACTTGAATTTGAATGTCATGTATTTTTTCAGGATGTCTTGTCTCCTTGTCTCTACATTTTAGCTGAATGTGAATACATTTACAAATTTAAAACTCTCACTCTCACCCTGTCCCTCCTTGACTTTCTTCCTGTCTCCCATCGTTCCTACCTCCCATCCCTTTCCTCCCTATATCTGTCTCCCCTCACCTCACCTCACCTCACCTCACCTCACCTCACCTCACCCCACCTTACCTCTCCCCTTCCTCTTCTCTTCCCATCTCTCTCCCCCACCCCATCCCTCTTCCTTCCTCTCCACCACCACCATCCCTCTCTCCACAGTACCCGGGGAGGATGCATGAGTTGATCCTGTTTGTGATCACCTGGGTGGGCATAGTGATCAGCCTGGTGTGCCTGGCGATCTGCATCTCTACCTTCTGCTTTCTGCGCGGCCTGCAGACCGACCGCAACACCATCCACAAGAACCTCTGCATCAACCTCTTCATCGCAGAGCTCCTCTTCCTTATCGGCATTGACAAGACACAGTACCACGTGAGTAGGGGAGAGGAGAGGGACAGAGGGACATGAAGCCTGGTGGTTAGAGTGGTTAGAGTGTTGGGCCCATAATCAAAAGGTTGCTGGATTGAATCCTTGAGCTGACAAGGTAAAAATCTGTCATTCTGCCCCTGAACAAGGCAGTTAACCCACTGTTCCTAGGCTGTCATTGTAAATAATAATTTGTCCTTAACTGACTTGCCTAGTTAAAAAGGTTGTGAAAGAACTGATCTGGGGCGAGTCTAGGCTGCAAGTGCCTTGTACATGGAACACCTAATACAGGACAGAGAGACATATGTCTTGTACATGGAACACCGTTAGACAGACTGAAGGGGAAGTGCTTTTCTTTCATGGAAATGAAAAGGTCCTCCATTATGGGTCTTGAATGACCCTGTGTTGTCCTTTTCTGGATCTTACTCACCTTCCTTTGCTATTTTCCCTTTCTCTCCTTTTCACCCCCTCAACTCTCTCTTTTTCTTTTCTTTCACTCTTTTACTCCCTCTCGTTCTTTCTCTCTCTCACTCCCTGACCTCCCTCTGTCTCCCTCTCGCTCTGTCTCTCAGATTGCCTGTCCGATCTTTGCTGGGCTGCTTCACTTCTTCTTCCTGGCTGCGTTCTCCTGGATGTGTCTGGAGGGGGTGCAGCTTTATCTGTTGCTGGTGGAGGTGTTTGAGAGCGAGTACTCCCGCAAGAAGTACTACTACCTGTGTGGCTACTGCTTCCCAGCTCTGGTAGTGGGCATATCGGCAGCCATAGACTATCGGAGCTATGGGACCAAGAAAGCGTACGTGTGAAGCAGTCCCTTTTCACCTGCAGATTGAGAGACAGGATGATGCTAGTTTAGACTGCCTAGACTATTCCCCTAACAGTGAATGTAATATGGAGTGTAGTGTAAAGAGGATTGTTCTTTTTCGTTGTCTTCCCCCCATGGACAAGGGTTTTGAACAGAGTTAGCCAAAGCCTGCTGATTAGCTTCTATAAGATATCCTCAGAGACAGGGGATGAGTGTGTTTGTGAGATGTGTGATTTGTGTGTGTGATGTGTGTGTGTGCATGCGTGCACGTGTGAATGTGATATTTGAAGGGTATAACTGAATCTTTTCCTATGTCCCATGTGTAGGTGCTGGTTGCGGGTGGATAACTACTTCATCTGGAGCTTCATTGGCCCTGTGTCTTTTGTTATTATGGTACAGTCATTCATTATGATGCTATTATGACCAACTATATAACATCATTTTTCATTCAGGCTACTTACTTATTTACTTTATCCTCTTCGTTCCTGGAGGACCATAGGGCCTGTAGTAAAGGCTAACTTCACAAATATTACAAAAATGTAAGACCAGAGTGTGTTCTAGGATTCCACTGAGTGTGTTGTAGAGATAAGTAACCTTTGACCTTTCCCCCCCTCAGCTGAACCTGGTGTTCCTCATGATCACCGTGCACAAGATGACCCGCAACTCCTCCGCCCTCAAACCTGACTCCAGTCGCCTCGACAACATCAAGTGAGTCCCTCTCAGCAGAGGTTAGGGATCAGTGAAGCCTCCCAGGCCATGTGATCAGGGCACTGGCTATATCAGTGAGACATGGCTTGCATTCCAAACACTTAAAAGACACACCCTCTCTCCTCAGCCCTCAAATTAAGTGGACACTTCTGATGACATCTCATGTCACTTGTTCGTCCCACGGTTGTGTTTCAGTCATAATGGAACCACTGGTAGTGTGTGTATTATATGAGCTACAGTCAATTATTCCAAAAGCTAGCCAAACAAAAACATAATTTCTTTCATGTACGTGTTTGAGCTGTCATGTGCATTAGTAGCACAATATCTAATTTATTTACATTTCTTTTTACTTACACTTGTATGTTGACTTCTCCATATTAATGTTGGTTTTAAGTTTTGGCTGACTTTTCTTAGCGGATGTACAATCATCACAAATTGAATTATGGGGCGTTTCAGGCCCCGGAGTGAACATAATTGTACATTCGCAAACTCGATCAAAAACGAGGGTTGAGGGGCTTACGTTGCCAACTTCCCTTGCTTGGCTAATCGTTTGGACGACGACAAAGATGGTAGAGGAGGGTGTGTCTTTTATGTGTTTGAAATGCAGCCATGGGTTGGAAATGGGAAAAAATTAAGGAAATGCAGAATAATGTTTGTCAAAAGGAACACCTACGTGAGAATGCTATTCATTGACTACAGCTCAGCGTTCAACACCATAGTTCCCTAAAAGCTCATCACTAAGCTAAGGATCCTGGGACTGAACACCTAGACTTCCTGACAGGCCGCCCCCAGGTGGTAAGGATAAGACACAACACATCTGCCACGCTGATCCTCAACACTGGGGCCCCTCAGGGGTGCGTGCTCAGTCCCCTCCTGTACTCCCTGTTCACCCATGACTGCATGGCCAGGCACGACTCCAACACCATCATTAAGTTTGCAGATGACACAACAGTGGTAGGCCTGATCACGGACAACGACGAGACAGCCTATAGGGAGGAGGTCAGAGACCTGGCCGTGTGGTGCCAGGATAACAACCTCTCCCTCAATGTAAACAAAACAAAGGAGATTATTGTGGACTACAGGAAAAGGAGGAGGACCTAGCATGTCCCCATTCTCATCGACTGGGCTGCAGTGGAGCAGGTTGAGAGCTTCAAGTTCCTTGGTGTCCACATCACCAACAAACAAGAATGGTCCAAACACACCAAGACAGTCGTGAAGAGGGCACGACAAAGCCTATTCCACCTCAGGAGACAGAAAGGATTTGGCATGGGTCCTCAGATCCTCATAAGGTTCTACAGCTGCAACATCGAGAACATCCTGACTGGCTGCATCACTGCCTGGTACGGCAACTGCTCGGCCTCCGACCGCAAGGCACTACAGAGGGTAGTGCATACGGCCCAATACATCACTGGGGCCAAGATTCCTGCCATCCAGGAACTCTACGGTGTCAGAGGAAGGCACTATAAATTGTCAAAGACTCCAGCCACCCCAGTCATGGACTGTTCTCTCTGCTACCGCATGGCAAGCGGTACTGGAGCGCCAAATCTAGGTCCAAAAGGCTTCTCAACAGCTTTTACCCCCAAGCCATAAGACTCCTGAACGGCTAATCAAATGGCTACGCAAACTATTTGCATTTACAGTTGGAATCGGAAGTTTACATACACCTTAGCCAAATACATTTATCCTCAGTTTTTTACAATTCCTGACATTTAATCCTAGTAAACATTCCCTGTTTTAGGTCAGTTAGGATCACCACTTTATTTTAAGAATCTGAAATATCAGAATAAAAGTAGAGAGAATTATTTATTTCAACTTTTATTTATTTAATCACATTCCCAGTGGGTCAGAAGTTTACATACACTCAATTAGTATTTGCTAGCATTGCCTTTAAATTGTTTGACTTGGGTCAAACGTTTCGGGTAGCCTTCCAAAAGCTTCCCACAATAAGTTGATGAATTTTGGCCCATTCCTCCTGACAGAACTGGTGTAACTGAGTCAGGTTTGTGGCCTCCTTGCTCACACACGCTTTATCAGTTCTGTCCACACATTTTCTATAGGATTGAGGTCAGGGCTTTGTGATGGCCACTCCAATACCTTGACTTTGTTGTCCTTAAGCCATTTTGCCAAGTTTGCTTGGGGTCATTGTCCTTTTGGAAGACCCATTTGCGACCAAGCTTTAACTTCCTGACTGATGTCTTGAGATGTTGCTTCAATATATCCACATAATTGTCCTTCCTCATGATGCCATCTATTTTGTGAATTGCACCAGTCCCTCCTGCAGCAAAGCACCCCCACAACACAATGCTGTCACCCCCGAGCTTCAAGGTTGGGATGGTGTTCTTCGGCTTGCAAGCCTCCCCCTTTTCCTCCAAACATAACGATGGTCATTATGGCCAAACAGTTCAATTTTTGTTTTATCAGACCAGAGGACATTTCTCCAAAAAGTACGATCTTTGTCCCCATGTGCAGTTGCAGACCGTAGTCTGGCATTTTTATGGCGGTTTTGAAGCAGTGGCTTCTTCCTTTCTGAGCGGCCTTTCATGTTATGTCGATATAGGACTCGTTTTACAGTGGATATAGATACTTTTGTACCTGTTTCCAAGGTCCTTTGCTGTTGTTCTGGTATTGATTTGCACTTTTCGTACCAAAGTACGTTAATCTCTAGGAGACATAACGCGTCTCCTTTCTGAGCTGTATGACGGCTGCGTGGTCCCATGGTGTTTATACTTGCGTACTCTTGTTTGTACAAATGAATGTGGTACCTTCAGGTGTTTGGAAATTGCTCCCAAGGATGAATCAGACTTGTGGAGGTCTAAAAGTTTTTTTCTGAGGTCTTGGCTGATTTATTTTGATTTTCCCATGATGTTGAGCAATGAGGCTTTGAAATACATCCACAGGTACACCTCCAATTGACTCAAATTATGTCAATTAGCCTATCAGAAGCTTCAAAAGCCATTTTCTGGAATTTTCCAAGCTGTTTAAAGGCACAGTCAACTTAGTGTATGTTAACTTCTGACCTACTGGAATCGTGATATAGTGAATTAAAAGTGAAATAATCTGTCTGTAAACAATTGTTTGAAGAATTACTTGTGTCATGCACAAAGAAGATGTCCTAACTGACTTGCCAAAACTTCAGTTTGTTAACATGAAATCTGTGGAGTGGTTGAAAAATGAGTTTTAATGACTTCAACCTAAGTGTATGTAAACTTCCGACTTCTACTGTATTTCTTTACTTATCTATTGTTTACATAACACTTATTTACTTAAACTGTGCTGTTGGTTAGGGCTTGTAAGTAAGCATTTCACTGTAAGGTCTACAACTGTTGTATTCGGCGCATGTGACAAATTAACTTTGATTTTATATCATACAGTTAGACAGTTAGTAAATGCAGTTTCTCTGATTTACATACAGTATAACACAAAATGCTCTGAGACCATGTTGTATTGTCATAACAATGAGTCATTTTCAAAACAGATATTCCAGGTAGTAGGTTCAAAGCTGGTACAGTTGAAATATATGCATCTTAAGGCAAAACAGCCATGCTGGATAGCGGGTTAGCTTCGGTCTGTGTGAGTGGTTTCATTGTGATGCACACTAATGTTAACATGCCCTCTCCTCCCCAGGTCGTGGGCTATTGGGGCCATCGCCCTGCTCTTCCTGCTAGGTCTGACCTGGTCCTTCGGCCTCCTCTTCATCAACGAGAACACGGTCATTATGGCCTACCTCTTCACCACCTTCAACGCCTTCCAGGGCATGTTTATCTTCATCTTCCACTGCGCCCTGCAGAAAAAGGTAACTCAAACACTCACATGTCTAAAAGTGACCTTTTCTATTGAGTAAACTAAGCATAACATTTTAAATATATTTCATATAACTAGGCAAGTCAGTTAAGAACAAATTCTTATTTACAATGACAGCCTACACCAGCCTAACTCGGACTACACTAGGCCAATTGTGCACCGCCCTATGGGACTCCCAATCACTGCCAGTTGTGATGCAGCCTGGAATCAAACCAGGGTATCTCTATTGACGCCTCTTGCACTGAGATGCGGGGCCTTAGACTGCTGCGCCACTTGGGAGCCCTAGATATGATGGAATATAATTACTATCTGCAGCCTGATTTATGTTGTTACTTTCCCTTAATGCCTGTGAGAAGGAGGTGATTATTTAACCTAATTTTAATTAAACAGGGTAATTATACATGGTACACCACTACTGTAGGTGCACTATTCAAAGCTCTGTCTATTTGAAATGTTAATTTGCTTAAAGCATGTGTGCAATACGTGTGTGTGCGTGCATGCAGGCGTGCTTGCTTGTGTATATTATTAATGCGCAGGTTGACTCATATCCGCAGGGAGGGTGGGTTTAGGGTCATGAAATACTGTGTGGCTGAAGGGCTGGTGGGTGGCAAGGTTGAATAAAGAGAAACAATACCTTCAAAATTCCATGAATGTATAATTCTTTAGTAATTTATATGTATAGGCTACATTGAGGTTTTTCTTTAACTGTTTTAGGCCATCTGGCATTAGTGTGTAAGCCTTAAGGCCTAACTATACATGCACCGATAGCCTAAATGCCAATCGCCTCATGCTTTTGGGAACGGGTAGACTTCGATCCACGAAGGCAAAAAGAACAAGGTTGGAGTTTAATTCAAGGGAAAAGCAGCAGAATGGAGAGTTGAAAATAAAGAGAAGGGAGGGCCAGAAAAGTAATGTTTGGGAAAGAGGTAAAAGAGAATGATAGCAGTGCCGGCTACGCTATGTGTAATGGTTGTGAGGCAATTCAACAGTCACAAGATGGGCTCCTGAGTGGTGCAGCGGTCTAAGGCACTGCATCTCAGTGCTAGAGGTGTCACTCCAAACACCCTGGTTTGAATCCAGGCTGTATCACAACCGGCCTTGATTGGGAGTCCCATAGGGTGGCGCACAATTGGCCCAGCGTCGTCTGGGTTTGGCCGGTGTAGGCCGTCATTGTAAATAAGAATTTGTTCTTAACTGACTTGCCTAGTTTAAAAAAAAGATGAGGACTTCAAATATCCCTATGGCATGTCAGGGGAACTGCAGCCTACTGTTTAGATGGGTTGAATGGAAACGGGCACTGACTGTAGGTCTATAACCTTTCACATAGCTTCTGCAGAATTAAGCATTTTGACTCTGGAACAGGAGTAGAGAAATGTGATATTTATCAGCAGTTAGATACCGTCTGTACAGGTGCTATCTTTATCAGCAGTTAGATACCGTCTGTACAGGTGCTATCTTTATCAGCAGTTAGATACCGTCTGTACAGGTGCTATCTTTATCAGCATCATAAAAGCTGATAGTTTTTCAACCACAGAATATGCATCCAAGAAGAACTGAAATCTTAACAGAAACATGTTGGGTCGTTTTCACAGTTTTCTATTTCCTTACAACCAGTCAACTGATGTCATTTGGACATTGTTACAGTGTGGTTGAAGGGAACGAGGCGCAGCGCGAGAGGACGTTGCGAACATGTTTTATTAACTCAGAAAACACGAACAAAACAATAAACGTATCAAACACCGTGGTGTTGGCTTACACTCACGAAACACAAACAATGATCCACACGCAGGTCGATGTGCGGTGCATATATATAGAATGGGAGTGGAGCAGACTTCTGGACCCGGACTGGCCCCCGGTGGAGCGTACTGCTCCGGCACTGGAGAGGTGCAGATGACTGCCTTGCTAAGGAGTTCCTGCTCCAAAGCGGGGCTGCACGCCGTGCACACCCTGGGCACCGACACAGAGGTGATTTCCAGCCGTGTAGCTCGGCCGGCTGCCGGCCCCAGACTGGGCACCGGCACGCTAAGGAGCTCCTGCTCCAAAGCGGGGCTGCACGCCGTGCCCAGCCTGGGCACCGACGCAGAGGTGAGTTCCAGCCGTGTAGTTGGGCTGGCTGCCGGAGGCTCCGTTCAGTGAACCGTCGCTGGAGGCTCCAGGCAGTGGGCCGTTGCCTGAGGCTCCGGACAGTGGGCCGTAGCTAAAGGCTCCGAGCATTGGGCCGTCGCTGGAGGCTCCGGACTGTGGGTCGTAGCTGGAGGCTCCGGGCTGTGGGCCGTCGCTGGAGGCTCCGGATAGTGGGCCGTCGCTGGAGGCTCCGGGCTGTGGGCCGTCGCTGGAGGTTCCGGACATTGGACCGTAGCTGGAGGCTCTGGGCATTGGGCCGTAGTTGGAGGCTCCGGGCTGTGGACCGTCGCTGGAGGTTCCGGGCTGTGGGCCGTCGCTGGAGGTTCCGGACAGTGGGCCGCAGCTGGAGGCTCCGGGCATTGGGACGTAGCTCGAGACTCCGGGCTGTGGGCCGTCACTGGAGGCTTCGGGCTGTAGGCCGTCACTGGAGGCTCTGGGCTGTGGGCCGTAGCTGGAGGCTCCGTGCAATGGGCCGTCGCTGGAGGCTCCGGGCTTTGGGGCGTCGCTGGAGGTTCCGGACATTGGGCCGTAGCTGGAGGCTCCGGGCATTGGGCCGTAGCTGGAGGCTCCCCACCACCAGTGGCTGTGCACCCTCCACAGTTTTTCCTCCCCGACGTCTCCTACGATTGCGTCGGTGCCCTCCACGCTCCTCCGCGAAGCCCGTGGTGTCCTTACTCCGATAATCCTCCGCTTCCTCTCGTTGCGGGTTCCCATGGTGGTGGATCATTCTGTCACGGTGTGGTCGAAGGGAACGAGGCGCAGCGCGAGAGGACGTTGCGAACATGTTTTATTAACTCAGAAAACACAAACAATACAATAAATGTATCAAACACCATGGCTTTGGCTTACACTCACGAAACACAAACAATGATCCACATGCAGGTGGATGTGCGGTGCATATATATAGAATCCCCAATTAGAGACAACTCAAGACAGCTGTCTCTAATTGGGGATCATCAAACCCTATCCTGTGATTTTTAGGACCTGACCGTGGCCATCCCACTCCCTCTAGTGGGAGTCAGAGGCCTGGCCTCAGTCAGGCCCTTACAAACATTTAGCACAGAGAGATTACAGAGAAAACTTTAAACTATTAACTAGATTGAAGTATTCATTCTATAAATGTATGACATTGTATTGGTGAGCCAGGGTTTATTTAGTCTTTTAAGGCAATATATAATGACAGAAGAGAAGCTGCATGTATCTAATTATAGACAAGTAGACTAACAAACAGCCTTCCAAAATGGCGGACATTATAAGCAGAAACATATTTAACATAACAGTAAAACATCCTGCACCCCCTGTCAAACAATCGTTTTGCCGTCTCTGAATGTAGCCTACAGTGCATTTTCTATATTAGCGGGTTAGGGTCCGGTGCAGATTTTCACTTTATCACGTATGGTCGGGCGGTTGCGGATGGGTTATTAGCAATTATGAGCAAGTGTGGCTGAACAAACAGCTGACCCGCGCACCACTAGTGTGTATGTATGCGTGTCTACTGCTTACATGCGTTTGTCTTGCCCTCTCTCTCCATGAAGGTCCATAAGGAGTACAGTAAGTGTCTGCGTCACTCGTACTGCTGCAGCCGTACTTCCACCACCAGCTCCCACGGCTCCCTGAAGAACTCTGCCCTGCGTGCCAACAACCGCTACTACACTGGAAGCCAGGCCCGCCACGCTGCCGCACACAGACAGGTCAGTGAACAGACATACACACACACACACACACACAACCACACACACACCACACACCACACACACACACACGTGCACACATGCATGCACGCACAGACTCTAAGGGAACACGCTTACATGGATACACACACAGACCACATCATGCCATACATAAACTCACAGATAACGGGTACACGCACCAATATACAAAGTGTAGGCCTATCCCATACTTAGTTCTCTTTGACGACACTCCAAACACACACACACACAATACAGTCTCAGTCTACAGTTGACACAGCAGGTATCACACGCTTCACAAATCTAATCAGAAACCTTCATCTCTATTGGATCAGACTCCAATTATTGTTTACCATGTCTCAATCAGATGATGTTTGCCTGCGTGCATTAACTTGTTTATATTAGTATGCCTGCTGTGTGAGCTTATTTACTTAATGTACAGTTGAAGTTTTTTTCATTTTTCAACCACTCCACAGATTTTATGTTAACAAACTATAGTTTTGGCAAGTCGGTTAGGACATCTACTTTGTGCATGACACAAGTAATTCTTCCAACAATTGTTTACAGACAGATTATTTCACTTATAATTCACTATATCACAATTCCAGTGGGTTGACTGTTCCTTTAAACAGCTTGGGAAATTCCAGAAAATGATGTTATGGCTTTAGAAGCTTCTGATAGGCTAATTGAAATCATTTGAGTCAGTTGGAGGTGTACCTGTGGATGTATTTCAAGGCCTACCTTCAAACTCAGTGCCTCTTTGCTCGACATCATGGGAAAATCTAAAGAAATCAGCCAAGATATAATAATAATTGTAGACCTCCACAAGACTGGTTCATCCTTGCGAGCAATTTACAAACGCCTGACCACGTTCCACGTTCATCTGTACAAACAATAGTACGCACGTATAAACACCATGGGACCACGCAGCCGTCATACAGGTACAAAAGTATCTATATCCACAGTAAAATAGATAGATAGATAGATGAGTCCTATATTGCTCAAAACCGCCATAAAAAAGCCAGACTACGGTTTGCAACTGCACATGGGGACAAAGAATGTACTTTTTGGAGAAATGTCCTCTGGTCTGATGAAACAAATCACAAAACCCTGACCTCAATCCTATAGAAAATGTGTGGGCAGAACTGAAAAAGCGTGTGCGAGCAAGGAGGCCTACAAACCTGACTCAGTTACACCAGTTCTGTCAGGAGGAATGGGTCAAAACTTATTGTGGGAAGCTTGTGGAAGGCTACCCTAATTGAGTGTATGTAAACTTCTGACACACTGGGAATGTGATGAAAAAAATTTAAGCTGAAATAGATAATTCTCTCTACTATTATTCTGACATTTCACATTCTTAAAATAAAGTGGTGATCCTAACTGACCTAAGACAGTGAGTTTTTATTAGGATTAAATGTCAGGAATTGAGAAAAACTGAGGATAAATGTATTTGGCTAAGGTGTATGTAAACTTCCGACTTCAACTGTATGTAGTTGCTTTATAGTTTTAGACAGATCTATGCAAGCTTGACAATGTTCCAGCCTCACAGTTACAATATCATATCATATTGTTCATTCCTGTCTGTCTGTCTGTCTGTCTGTCTGTCTGTCTGTCTGTCTGTCTGTCTGTCTGTCTTGTTTTTCCTCACTGTGTGCTTCTCTTCTCCTGCGTTCCAGAGTCGGATCCGCAGGATGTGGAATGACACTGTTCGGAAGCAGACGGAATCTTCCTTCATGGCGGGAGACATCAACAGTACTCCTTCACTCAACCGTGGTGAGACCTCCCACCCCCTTAACCCCCCTCTAACCCCCCTGCTGTCCCCCTCTCCAATCACGCACACCTCTATGGCAGGCTCATCAGAACAGACAGACAGGCAGAACGAAGTAGGAGCACCGCTGAGTCTACTGTCAGACAGAGAGAGAGGAAGAGGTGCCAGTGTACATTGACACGAGCAATAGCCCGAGCAGCCGGTGGCATACCGTCGCCGTGGCAGCCATCGTCATGGGTATCAAAATTATCTGTGAGGGAGGGAGGGGAGAGTTGATGATGACAAAGAGGTAGTTGCTAAATCAACCATCGCTCTTTATGCTAATTTCATCCATTTTGTTTTTAATGAACTGATTAGCGTACGAGCTGGCTGGGGGTAATTAGTCCTATTCAGGAGAGTGACAGGAACGGGTGATGGAGGGGGTACGAAGAGAGGAGGAGAGAGTAAGAGGAGAGGAGCGGAGGGGAAGGAGATTTGCTTTCCTGGGACTGAAATCACAGAGGAAAACGCATACACCCCCCATTCTCGATAAACACTGGAAACTGTTGAGTGTGAAAAACCCAGCAGCATTGCAGTTCTTGACACAAACCGGTACGCCTTGCACATACTACCGTACCCTGTTCAAAGCCGCTTAAATCTTTTGTCTTGCCCATTCACCCTCTGAATTTCACACAATCCATGTCTCAATTGTCTCAAGGCTTAAAAATCCTTCTTTAACCTGTCTCCCCCCCTTCATCTACACTGATTGAAGTGGATTTAACAAGTGACATCAAAAGCTTTCACCTGGATTCACCTGGTCATTCTATGTCATGGAAAGATAAGGTGTTTTTAATGTTTTGTATACTCAGTGTAGAGGGAAAGAGGAAGGAGGGATTGAGGGATAGAAGAAGAAGGGATGGAAAGAGAAGGAGGGATAGGCAAATGACAGATAGACGAGGGATAGAAGAGGGATAGGTGAAGGATGGATAGAGGAGGGATAGAGGAGGGATAGAGGAGGGATAGATAGAGGAGGGATAGAGGAGGGATAGAGGAGGGATAGTTGAAGGATGGATAGAGGAGGGATAACTGAAGGATGGATAGAGGAGTGATAGAAGAGGGATAGTTGAAGGATGGATAGAGGAGGGATAACTGAAGGAGGGATAGAGGAGGGATAACTGAAGGAGGGATAGAGGAGGGATAAAGGAGGGATAGTTGAAGGATGGATAGAGGAGGGATAATTGAAGGATGGATAGAGGAGGGATAAAGGAGGGATAGTTGAAGGAGGGATAGAGGAGGGATAATTGAAGGATGGATAGAGGAGGGATAAAGGAGGGATAGTTGAAGGAGGATTAGAGGAGGGATAGTTGAAAGATGGATAGAGGAGGGATAGAGCTAGAGGGTGAAACGCAAAACAAAGGCGCTGCCAAGTGCGACGTCCTTTCTCTTCCTAAGCGTTTGAGAAATGTTTGTCATTGTTGGCAGAAAGCGAAAGATGGCCGCTCCATTCGAGAGACAAAGAGAAAGAACGAGAGAGAGAGAGAGAGAGAGAGAGAAATAAAGAGAAGGACTGACGCTATCATGGAGCAATAATTAAATGGGACGAAACTCGGCGAGAGCCGCTGTCTTCATTGTTATCGCTGGCATCTCTTATCTCTTTGATTTCCCCACTTAACTTCTTTATCAACTTGTTTCTCTTCAGACAATAGTGATCTGTCCAGGAGACAAGGCGTGATGAGGCTTCCTCCTCTCTGAATGAATCTCCCCAGCTTCCCTGTGCCTGCCCTACTTTCTCTATCCAACAATTGAAAGTTGTTGTTTTTAAATTGTCGACAGGAAATTCCTCTGAGGTGTTTCTGGACAGCTAATCCTGAGTAATTTGGTGTTTGTGTGGAGAGAGACGGGGACGAGAGAGAGAGCAAACTAGAATGCTATTTGGCCCTAAACAGAGAGTACACAGTGGCAGAATACCTGACCACTGTGACTGACCCAAACCTAAGGAAATCTTTGACTATGTACAGACTCAGTGAGCATAGCCTTGCTATTGAGAAAGGCCGCTGTAGGCAGTCCTGGCTCTCAAGAGAAGACAGGCTATGTGCACACTGCCCACAAAATTAGGTGGAAACTGAGGTGCACTTCCTAACCTCCTGCCAAAGGTATGACCATATTAGAGACACATATTTCCCTCAGATTACACAGATCCACAAAGAATTCGAAAACAAACCCAATTATGATAAACTCCCATATCTATTAGGTGAAATACCACAGCAACAAGATGTGTGACCTGTTGCCACAAGAAAAGGGCAACCAGTGAAGAACAAACACCATTGTAAATACAACCCATATTTATGTTGATTTATTTTCCCATTTGTAACTATTTGCACATTGTTACAACACTGTATATTTACATAATATGACATTTGAAATGTCTTTATTCTATTAGAACTTCTGAGTGTAATGTTTAGTTTAATTGTATAGTTTACTATCTACTTCAATATGGCAATGTTAACATATGTTTCCCATGCCAATAAAGCCCTTAAATTGGAATTGAGAGGGAGAGGGAGAGGGAGAGGGAGAGGGAGAGGGAGAGGGAGAGGGAGAGAGAGAGGGAGAGAGAGAGGGAGAGAGAGAGAGGGAGAGAGAGAGAGGGAGAGAGAGAGAGGGAGAGAGAGAGAGGGAGAGAGAGAGAGAGAGAGGGAGAGAGAGAGAGAGAGAGGGAGGGAGAGAGAGAGAGAGAGAGAGAGGGAGGGAGAGAGAGAGGGAGAGAGAGAGGGAGAGAGAGAGGGAGAGAGAGAGAGAGAGAGAGAGAGAGAGAGAGAGAGAGAGAGAGAGGGAGAGGGAAAGTAAAAAAAAAAAAACGAACGAATAAAGAAATGAATGATTGTGAGGGTTTTAGTGTGATATTCTCTCTTTCTCATTGTCTCTTTGATGAATGGTTTGGTTGAGACCTGATGGTTGCACTTCGCCTTAGACCACTCTTGGTCTTGCTGTCCTATTTTTAATTTCATGGCATTTCTATTCGACTGCCTGGGCCTGAAGCCATACATGGGTATTATAGAACATTTTCAATGTTCCATTTCTTTGAATTATATTTGTCTAAAGGTGGTATTCGCATTTCACTGTGAAATGAACTGTGTTTCAATGACTGCACCCTCTGACTACGTAATCATATGCGTTAGTATTCCCCCTTCGACTACGTTGTAAGATTCAGAACAATATTCCAAATGGCAACGCTGCCTGCAAACAGCACCTTTCCACTGAAAATGTATTTTACTCAAAGGTTACAATAGCAAGGTATAAACATTCAGTGGTGTACTGTGAAATGCATTACCCTGTAAAACATTGATTTGAATATGAATTTAACATGTTTTTGTATAAACTGTAAATGGCCTGTATTACTATGTATAATGTTTATTATGTATTATATTAATTATTTATTATGTATTATATTTAATATGTATTATGTATTATATTTATTATGTATTATATTTATTATGTATTATATGCATGTATTATATTTATTATTTATGATGTTTATTATGTATTATATTTATTATGTATAATGTTTATTATGTATTATTTATTATGTATAATTTTTATTATGTATTATATTTATTATGTATAATATTTATGATGTATTATATTTATGATGTATTATATTTATTATGTATTATATTTTGAGGCATTGTTATCACATTGTTACAGTCAGTGATAACAATACCTCTAATTATATTGTCTATAAAATGTCGTATTATCATATCAAATGTTATTAATATACCAAAACAAACCGAACAACGTGTTTATGGTAAAGTCGATGTTTATGGTAAAATCGATGTTTATGGTAAAATCGATGTTTATGGTAAAGTCGATGTTTATGGTAAAATCGATGTTTATGGTAAAATCGATGTTTATGGTAAAGTCGATGTTTATGTTTTATGATGTTATGTCTCCTTCTCTTAGCCACCATGGGAAACCATCTCCTGACCAACCCAGTGTTACAGACCCGTACCGGCACCTCTCCCTACAACACCCTACTGGCTGAGAGCTTCACTCCCCCTTCTCCTGGGGTCTTCAACTCCACCGGTAAGTAAACCTCAGTGTGGGTGTACTTGCATAGTGCATGTGTGTCTTTGCATATTATGCAAATATATTTTCTTATTTTTTACATCTAAATCTTTTTCTGTCTTTTAGTCTTTTTATGCCTCATTGTGTGTGGAGGTAGGAAAGAGTGTGTGTGTTTCACTGGCGGTGAGTCTATGTATCTGTCAGATGGATTCAGCAGTAGAGAGAGAGAGAGCTGTGCCTTCTGCCCAGCCATATGGCCAGGTCTCTAATCCTGCCTTGTTGATATGAAGAAGCAGAAATTGATTAGAAGTAAAGCTTCATCTGTGACTGAAGGAGAAATCTTGGGGACAGCTTCCCTTCTCAGACTCTCCCCAGAGTATATGTGTCATATAAAGTTGTAATGCTGTAATAATGCACTGAGAACAGCAGCAGACAGCAGTGGCTAGAGGGATTGGGACAGTGGGCTCCTGGTCCCTGGTTCAAATCCAGGCTATATCACATCCGGCTGTTATTTGGATTCCCCTAGGGCAGCACACAATTGGCCCTGCGTCGTCCAGGTTTGGCAAGGGTAGGACGTCATTGTAAATAAGAATTTGTTCTTAACTGACATGCCTGGTTAAATAAAAAAAAAGTGGATTTGTTAGGTTTAATTAAGCTTTTATTGTAGGATTGAGATAATATAAATACACTATACAAAACATTAAGAATACCTGCTCTTTCCATGACATAAACTGACCAGGTGAATCCTGGTGAAAGCTATGATCCCTTATTGATGTCACTTGTTAAATCCACTTCAATCAGTATAGAGGGGAGGAGACAAGTTAAAGAAAGAATTTTAAGACTTGAGACATTGTGTATGTGTGCCTTTCAGAGGGTGAACGCAAAATATTGAAATGCCTTTGAACGATGTATGGTAGTAGGTGCCAGGGGCATCGGTTTGCAACTCAATATTAGGAATGTGTCCTTAATGTTTTGTACACTCAGTGTATTTAGTATATTAGCTAGATCCTCTGGAAGTAGCCCTTAGGTAGTAGTCCTACTTTGTATTCCCTAGGCTTACAATAGAGCTATCCAGAATACTCTCATAGTACTGTAGACGTTAAGTAGTAGGCTATCCAGAATCCTCTCATAGTACTGTAGACGTTAAGTAGTAGGCTATCCAGAATACTCTCATAGTACTGTAGACGTTAAGTAGTAGGCTATCCAGAATACTCTCATAGTACGGTAGACGTTAAGTAGCAGGCTATCCAGAATACTCTCATAGTACGATAGACGTTAAGTAGTAGACTATCCAGAATACTCTCATAGTATGGTAGACGTTAAGTAGTAGGCTATCCAGAATACTCTCATAGTACGGTAGACATTAAGTAGTAGGCTATCCAGAATACTCTCATAGTACGGTAGACGTAAAGTAGTAGACTAACCATACTACTCTCATAGTACTGTAGGTCTTAAGTAGTAGAGATATCCAGAGTACTCTCATAGTACTGTAGGTCTTAAGTAGTATGTCTATCCATAGTACTCTCCTAGTACAGTTTGTCTTAAGTAGTAGACCTATCCATAGTACTCTGATAGTACTGTAGGTCTTAAGTAGTAGAGATATCCAGAGTACTCTCATAGTACTGTAGGTCTTAAGTAGCAGAGATATCCAGAGTACTCTCATAGTACTGTAGGTCTTAAGTAGTATGTCTATCCATAGTACTCTCCTAGTACAGTTTGTCTTAAGTAGTAGAGCTATCCATAGTACTCTGATAGTACTGTAGGTCTTAAGTAGTAGAGATATCCAGAGTACTCTCATAGTACTGTAGGTCTTAAGTAGCAGAGATATCCAGAGTACTCTCATAGTACTGTAGGTCTTAAGTAGCAGAGATATCTATAGTACTCTCCTAGTACAGTTTGTCTTAAGTAGTAGAGCTATCCATAGTATTCTGATAGTACTGTAGGTCTTAAGTAGTATGTCTATCCATAGTACTCTCCTAGTACAGTTTGTCTTAAGTAGTAGAGCTATCCATAGTATTCTGATAGTACTGTAGGTCTTAAGTAGTAGAGCTACGTTGTCCTCCCTCCTCTCTATCTCTCCTGTGTGCTCCCTCCCTGACTGAGAGTGAGTGTGCCAGCCACTAGAGAGTTACTATAGTAGCAGCCCACTGTGTGTCGTTGTAGAGGCCTGAAATTGTAGACAGCGTCTCGGTTTAATATTTTAAACACTCTCTACACAATGCGTCAAGCAGTCTGATGGCCACGGGCTCCGGCTCAGCAGTGGCGGGGACATTTTTAGAACCCTGAGAGGAGAGGAAGTAGGAAGTGTACTTCATTAGAATGTATAATTAGCCCTTCCCCCACCACCACCGCCATAGCAACCGGCGACGAGTCTTGATTAAAATCATACCACGCATTAAAAATTAAACCCACACCGAACCGCAGTCTAACGCGGATTCGCCTAGGGAAGCCATGCATCGCCATGCCTCTCGTCTCGATGCGACCGCTCTGTGATGGCAATTTGGGGTGAAAATCACAACATCTTTTGGTGTGTTGGAAGACGCGTTGTAAAATAAGCATTACTGCTACTTTATGAGATGGTGATGCATGCATTATGGATGCACTGAATCACAGGCTCGCAGAGAGCAGAATATATCCCAGTGGTTTCTGAGTGTGTGTGTGTGTGTGTGGTGTAAATGATAGCAGATTATCATGTCACAACTACAAGTTGTGTGTTTGTTTATGAGGCAGTGTGTGTTTGTGTGCCTGTATTTTATCAATGATTTATAGAAGATTTACACTAGATGACTGCCAGGAGGCTCTGTTTTGAAGCCACCATGCCTCCATCTTGGCACACCCCCACTGTTGTAAAAAATTACGTTTAAAAATGCAGTTATTCATGTCTACATTTGTTTTTGCCACATTTATTATATTACAGACACCTTAATGCATACTTTTACATTATATTATGTGAGCTAAGCATAAAATACAATAAATATATAGTTTTTAGTTCTAACATTACTTTCCCCACTACAACAACAAATGTTGAATTGAAATTCTGCAAAATTCCATTCATTCCTATGAAGGACTGCTTCTTCTGGGGAGTGCCAATAAGGCCGACCGGTGGCTTCAAAGCTCCTTACTGGCTATTACATTGGTTTGTATATTTGTTTGAGTGGTTTGTTTCTTGTTGTGAGTATTGCTGGATGATGTGTTAGTCTTGTTAGTCATTATCATAGCAATAAAAGCTATTGCTTGTAGAGAGAGGGAGAGCAAAATAGAGCGACAGAGAGAGAGAGTGATGAAAGAGAGAGAGGTGAAATAAAGGTTACTCACTTTTCATTCCCTTCTTTGTGGCTTCTCCATGGATCTACAGGAACCTTCCGTGACCCAAGTATGTCCACGTCTATAAACTTTTATGTTACTATCAGTGTGTATTATAGTGTTTGCTCTAGATACTACACAAATATTATATTTTCTCCAAATAATGTAATGTAAAGTCATAATTATATTTAATAACCACTATGTGTTGTGTGTGTGTTTGTCCAGAGAACACTCTGTGTAAGGCTCGTGACCCGTGTGGTATGGACACCCTGCCCCTCAATGGTAATTTCAACAACAGCTACTCGCTCCGCAGCATGGGGCCGGTGGGCGGTGGCGGGGGCAGCTGTGACTTCCTGGGCGGGGGCATGGGGGGTGCAGACAGCCCCCCTCCCCTCCTCAACCCCCGCGGTTCTGAGAGCCAGGGCGGGGATGGAATACGGCGCAACCTGTCTGACGCGGCTGCCTTTGAGAAGATGATCATCTCTGAGCTGGTGCACAACAACCTGCGTGGGGGAGGAGCTGGGGGCGGGGATAGGGTCTGTGGTAGTCTGGCGAGGGGCCCTCCTCACGGCGGAGTGGGCCGAGGCGGGGGAGTAGCTGTGCCAGAGCCGAGCATCAGCCTGGACGACAGCGAGGACTTCCTGTCCAGAGAAGGCGGGCGCCAGCGGACGCCGCAGGACGTGGAGCTGCTCTACAAAGCCCTGGAGGAGCCGCTGCTGCTGCAGAGAGCCCAGTCTGTCCTGTACCAGTCTGACCCCGAGGAGTCAGAGAGCTACACGGCTGACCTCACAGAGAGCCTGGGCCACAGCGGCCATAGTGGGCACAGCACCGGAGGCCAGGGGTCTGGGGGACAGGGGCCTGACTCGCCCGCCAGGGACTCCCTGTACACCAGCATCACCAATCTGCGAGACTCGTCCTACCCGGACAGCAGCCCCGAGCCCCTGGAGGTGGTGCCCCGCACGGCCCAGCCCCCTGAGGAGCTCTATTACAGCTCTGGGAGGCCCGCCCTGGGGTCTCGAGGAGCACCCATGCAGACCTTCTACCAAGCCCCGCCCCCCAGGAGGCCCAGTAGGGAGGGGGAAGGGCACTCTGGCCAGGAGCCCGCCCACAGCGAGGGAGACGGACAGATGCAGCTGGTCACCAGCCTGTGACTGGAACCTGGAGGACGCGGACGGGGACCAAGATCATGAGGATAAGGATGAAGGCTGGCTGGCTGGTTGCCACCTCAGAACCCGCTCGCTCCTCTCCACTTCCTGCTTGATTGGTTGCCTTTTTTCCCTCTTTATTTGTATTGAAAGATGAGAGAACAAATTTACATTTAAGGAGAGTTTTAGCTGTCTCCACGGCAACAGTCTTATCCTAGAGACCATCCGCTGTCTGGTGGAGATGAACGATGGCTGAGTTGTTCTTCATTCACCCGCTCTCTCCTTCTCTCTCGTCTACATCCCCCTTTCTCTTGGCAGCAGACAGATGCCAAGTCCAGCACTCTGAATGTACCAATCCAACAAACCCCTTATACCTTACTTCTACAGAGCTACAGATATTTCTCAACTTAACTTTGTTCAAAGTTATTTTTATTTAATTTCACTGAATTTCTACAAACATTCCTCTAGAGAAACATTTCTCATTTTCTAGTTCCCTCTTTTCTCTTTCCGTTTTTCATGTTCTCTTTTTGTTCCCTCATCATTTGTTCAGCGTAGTTAGCTGTGGAGACAGGGGATATACTGTAGTAGCCCATTATAACATAGGAAAACATCTCTGAAAGCTACTTCAGTGTTGCCAAAAATACATTTTCCCAGCCAGAACAGACACTGGAGCATTCGCACAAACACAGACATATACACACACACACACACACACACACACACACACACACACACGCTCACTCACAGAAGTGCTTGTTTCTGAACATCAGACGTAAAAAAACAAACAACACAACCCTCCATCTGAGTAAGAAGAAGCCAGAACAATTGTTCAGACAAGGCAGTGGGAGCTGCCTCAGAGTAGTTGCCTTTATTTTATCTTGCTGTGAACTGACTCTTATGTACAGAACTAGAGGAGAGACTGAGGAAGTAGGAAGTACACAACAGGACAGAAGGTCTGTTTGAGGGGTCAAGGGTCAGCGGTCTAGAGGTGGATCGTTAGGACTCGAAGGAACGGACAAGGACCTTTTTAAATTTTGGGGGGCTTTTTAGTTATTTTCTCCAGACATTTTAAAAGTAAAAGACTGCTTTACTAACTTTGGAGAAGAAAATGTTATATTGGTGACTTTCTGTTGCATCACCCAGAGGGTTATTAAGGGACAGATTGTGCACCCTTTAAGAATGGATGCCCTCCTCAATGGATGTGGACACATCACCTATGTGTGGTTGTGACAGAATGGACTCTCAATGTTGGAACCACTTCAGCCGTTACTCAAGTCTAACCCTGTAGAAATGAACCACACAAACTAAAGTACTTACTCCTACCTGTAAATAAAGAAACCAGATGAAGAAAAGCAACAAGAAAGTAAGAAATACTAAAAACTGACTTCTTGTACTGCAACAAAACGACTAAAGAAAAAATATAATGTTTTGGAGTTTGTGAGCTGAACGATGCACTCTCTGTCTCCCCGTCATTCTTTCTCTATCTCTCTCACTGTCCTTCTCCTGAGTCCTAACTAGTGCTGTGCCATTCAGTGAAAATCTCTCAAACAGAAAAACGGAGAAAGAGAAAGAGTATGATGGGTGGTAGATTTAGCATACAGATTAAAAAAGTTAAAAAAGATTTAACAAAGTCCTGGCACAATTTTATGTAATATAATCCATTACATGTTGTTAATGTTTGACCTTTGACATTTCCAGACAAGAAGTGCTCAGTGTGGGCGGGGGGAGGGGGATAGTTGTCATAATAACATGTCATACTGTGCCTCATCACGGGCGCTCCAATGCATTGTGGTTCAAGGACAGCAGCCATAATGTGATTTTGGTCAGTAATGTATTGTTTGAAAGGTTGTATCCTAGATATAACTAGATTACATAATTTTAATATGAAGGTTTTAGCATGTCAGATAGCATCTGTTTTCTATCAAAATGTCTTTAATTTAGCTGTTTCTAACAGATAGTTTCAGCATTATTCCAGAGCCTAATGTGACAATTAATTCCCTGTGTGTGTGTGTGTGTGTGTGTGTGTGTGTGTGTGTGTGTGAGAGCATGTGTATTCACGTACATGTGCAGGAGAGTGTGTGGGTACATGTGGGTGTGTGATATACTCAAGCATATGTACCATATTCATGTGAATTTTGTAAGTGTGTACATTCAAAAAGCTATTTTTGTTGGGTGAATTGAATGCACATCAGAGGAAAGGGATAGTAATTCTATATCTAATAGAAAGCCTATTATAATATTAGCTTCCATTTCAAAGACAAGGGTAGCCAGCTGCTTCTGTGTTGCTGTTTCTGGGTTCAGGTACCAATGTATAACTGGGAGACTTCAGGCTGCCTCACAGGAACTTGAGCAAGGAAGAATGTCCGAAATGGCACCCTTTTCCCTATGTAGTGAACTACTTTTGACCAGAGCCCTATGCGAACAAAGACAGAACTTGGAACAAAGGCACATGCTCTGTCCAAAATGGCACCATAGTGCACTACTTTTGACCAGGGCAAAATTGTACACTATGTAGGGAAAAGGGTGCAATTTTAGACACAGACAGAACCGTCAGAATGACAGGCGGAGTTGACCGATGGGACCATCCAGTCAGAATGTGGCATTGCTGTATGAAAGCGATTCCAGAGAGAAACCATCCATCAAACCAGAGACGTATTCATGAGGTTTCTTCCCCGCTAAAGTCTGTCCC
>CM042398.1:14312107-14427107 GCA_023634145.1 Thymallus thymallus
GATCAGACAATATCAATGAGAGTGTCTTCTTTGAGGATTTACCAAAGGTGTCTGATGAAGCTAATGCAGAGATTTCAGGTGTGCTTAGCCTGGGAGAACTGCATCAGGCCGTTCAGAGCATGGAATCCGGAAGGGTGCCTGGAATTGATGGCATACCAATAGACTTCTATAAATGTTTTTGGGAAGTTTTAGGAGAGGATCTCTTAGAAGTACTCAATGGTAGTTTGGACGAAGGTCTTCTACCTTTGAGTTGCTGGAGAGCAGTCCTGACCCTCCTTCCCAAAAAAGGAGATCTCACAGAGATCAAAAACTGGAGGACCTGTTTCACTTCTGTGTAGTGACTATAAACTTCTTTCAAAGATTTTAAGCAAACAGATTATCAATAATTATGAATGAGTTGATTCATCCAGACCAAACCTACTGTGTCCCCAAAAGGTCAATTTTTGATAATATTTCCCTTATTAGGGATATTTTTGATGTCTCTAAGTTATCAAATAGTGACATTGGACTGATTTCACTCGACCAAGAGAAAGCTTTCGACAGAGTTGAACACACATACTTATGGGAAACGTTAAAAGCTTTTGGTTTTAGTAAAAGTTTTATAGATAAAATTAAAGTTTTGTACAGTGATGTTGAGAGCATACTCAAAATGAACGGTGGCTTATGCACTCCTTTTAAAGTGTTTAGGGGAGTGAGGCAGGGATGCCCGCTATCTGGAATGCTATATTCGCTAGCAATAGAACCTCTGTTACAACAATTGAGAAAAAATGTACAAGGTTTTAAGTTGCCTAATTTTGTAAAAAGTATAAGAGTCTCTGCATATGCTGATGATGTTTTAGTGTTTGTTAGGTCAACAGAGGGATGTACAGGTTTTAATGAGTGTACTTGATGATTTTAAAAAACTGTCCTCTGCTAAAACTAATTGGGAAAAAAAGTGAAGCAATACTAATAGGGGATTGGAAAAATGGTTATTTTTCCCTTCCTCCTGGTTTAGTATGGAAGAGAGGAGGCTTTAAATATTTGGGGGTTTTTTTAGGAGATGAAGCAACTGTGCAAAAAAATTGGGAAGGAACTCTTGAAAAAGTTAAAGGTCGACTTGAAAAATGGAAGTGGTTAATCCCAAATATGTCATATAGAGGTCGAACTTTAGTTATAAATAATTTAGTAGCTTCCTCTTTATGGCATAAGTTAACCTGCATTGATCCTCCTTTGCGTCTCTTAGCAGAGACTCAAGCGATTTTAGTAGATTTTTTCTGGGACAAGTTACATTGGGTTCCTCAGAGTGTATTGTTTTTACCTAAAGAAGAAGGAGGACAAGGATTGGTACACCTTCAAAGTAGAGCAGCAGCTTTTCGTTTACAGTTTTTGCAAAGACTTCTTGATGGTTCAATAATTTCAAGCTGGAAAGTAGTTGCGTGTAAAATACTACAAAATCTTGGAAATTTGAAAATGGACAGAAATCTTTTCTTTATGGACTTGTCAAAACTGAACCTCAATGGAATGCCTATTTTTTATCGGAATGTTTTTAAAGTGTGGAACATGTTCAAAGTGCAAAGAGAAAGACATTTTGAATCTCTTCACTGGATCCTTGAAGAACCGTTAATATATGGAGCACGCTTTGATTTAACACACAATGACTGTACATTTCCTGGACTCACGGAAACACTTGTGGCTTCCAAAATATGTACAATGGGGAGTCTCGTTAACTTGACAGGACCAGACTTTGGGAACATGGAAGAAGTTGCTTTGAGTCTAAAAATTAAGTCTAGACGATTTGTTTTTCATCTATTAGAAAAATGGAAACAAAGACTCACTTCTGATGAACTGAAACTTTTATCAGACTATAGTGAAAAAAAAAAAATGTTCCTAATGATAAAGATGTATTATCTGAGTTTTTAATTTTTCCCTGTGTTAGATGATGTTTCAGGAATGTTTTTAAGCTCTGGTAAATCCCTAGTTTTAAACTTTTTTTCAAGTACTGGTAAATCTTTTTATAAAGCTTGTGTTCTTGTTTTTAATAAAAAAGTGCTTGATAAGAGGGTTGATACACCATGGCGTAATGTTTTAAAACTACGTGTTGATGATAAGCCAGAATGGAGATCATTGTATAAACCACCTTTAAGTAAAAGAGTTGGGGACATACAATGGAGACTTTTACATGGTGCAATAGCAGTTAATGCTTTTATTTCAGTTTTAAATCCTGATGTCACTACAGAATGCCCTTTTTGCTTAAAAAGAGAAACTGTTTTTCATGCCTATATGGATTGTTTTAGACTGAAAAGGTTGTTTAGTTTATTATATGATTTATTTTATAGTTTCAATGAATCTTTTTCTATAGACGTATTTATTGTTGGTTTTAAATATGTTAGAAGAAATAGGTTTATTTGTCAGTGTTTAAATTTTCTTATAGGTCAAGCAAAGTTGGCAATCTATATGAGTAGAAAAAACAAGATAGAAATGGGTGCAGATCAAGATATTAATATTCTGTTTTTAGCCACGGTTAAATCCAGAATACTCATTGATTTTCGTTTTTTTATAGTTCCATGGATGATGTTATTACATTTGAAATGAAATGGTGTAAGAATGAAGCTCTGTGCTCTGTTATTGATGGAAAAATATTTTTTTCTCTTCTACTAATGTAGAAAAAGATTGGTAAATGTTGATTGTTTGAAAACTTGTAATAAAGTCGTCTTTCAAAATTCAAAAAAAATTCTCTCTCTCTCTCTCTCTCTCTCTCTCTCTCTCTCTCTCTCTCTCTCTCTCTCTCTCTCTCTCTCTCTCTCTCTCTCTCTCCTCTCTCTCTCTCTCTCTCTCTCTCTCTCTCTCTCTCCTCTCTCTCTCTCTCTCTCTCTCCTCTCTCTCTCTCTCTCTCTCTCTCTCTCTCTCTCCTCTCTCCTCTCTCTCTCTCTCTCTCTCTCTCTCTCTCTCTCTCTCTCTCTCTCTCTCTCTCTCTCTCTCTCTCATATCACTGACACATTCACTGAGCCCCCCAAAGCGAGTTCATGACCCATCATCCCATAACTGAAAGACAATAAGAGAGGAAATGTGACAGTGTATTATGAGTACTGTAAGCCTGAGGGTGGTTGTAATAGCAGAATCATCATCAGACAGCCACAGAGAGAGACACACATGCAAACATGATGGGACGTCTGCTGCTAGCTGGGAGTCCAGACAGACTAAGGCAAGCCTGCTCTAATTAGCTACAGTACTCACTAGGCATGGGCTGGCTGGTCAAAATTGTTTTAACTAGACTTTATGGAGATATGCAGTATACATACAATATATGCTTACATATACATACAGTACATAATTGCCAAAATAAATGAAACATCAACATAAAGTGTCTTAATAGAGTGTTGGGCCACCACAAGCCAGAACAGCTTCAATTCACTTTGGCATAGATTCTACAAGTGTCTGGATGTCTATTGGAAAGATGTGGACACCATACCTGAGACAATTGGGTTGAGACACGGTGACAGATACACACACACACACACACACACACACACACACACACACACACACACACACACACACACACACACACACACACACACACACACACACACACACACACACACACACACACACACACACACACACACACGCACACACGCACACACTTTAAACCCCCTTTGAGACCTCTCTTTCACCATGATCACTTATTTTAGCCATGGTAGACAAAAATAATGGGCAACTGGGCATTTTTAACCATGACTCTAAGCATGATGGGATGATGATTGCTTAATTAACACAGGAACACATCTGTATGGAAGCACCTGCTTTCAATAGACTTTGTATCCCTCCTTCACTGGAGTGTTTCCTTTATTTTGTCAGTTACCAGTACATCCCAACATACAGTGTATACAGGGTACAGAGGGCATACAAAGACACTTTCAAACTGGATGTAATCATTGCAAAACACCACAATGCAATTCTAGACAAAAACTTAATGTTGACTACAGGAGCCAGGCAGCTGCTATATTCTTATTGATGGATCACCTACAGTATGTTCACCTTATCCTGTGTATTCTAAAGGTCAGTTTATACTTGGTCTAACGACATGTCTGTAGACAATTAGAGTGAGACAAGTGTCGCTGGTCAAATTTATACTCCGGTGGAATGTCTGTTGACTGTCGCTGCGACTGTCAGTTTCCTTGTCGCACATGAAAAAAGTATCTGTGACTGTCGCAACATACGTTGCCATGGTTACCGGACTGCCACAGCAGACAGACTAAATCTTCCTGTGACAAAATTGATGGAGGAGTTCTAAAATTCTCTGATAGAATGACATACTTTTATTTCGTCACACTGTGGCAGCAAGCTATTTTCTGTAAGCTTGTTGTTGTGGGTTTATTTTCCTGTAATAATTAATCAAAAGTAGCTCAAGTTAAGATGCCAGCTATACTCTGGTCATCATTGAGCTAACTAGCTAGCAACAAACCAAAACGTTGTTTAGAAAATTGCTTTTAGTTGCCTGGCTTGCTAGGTTGACATTTACTGAATCCATTTTTAAACAGATGCGTTATTTGTGTTAAAATAGAGAAGGTGTGCTATTTGGAGCACCGGGCTGTTGATGTCATGAAGACGCTGTCGTTTTGTGTTTATACTTTTTCATAAGGACAGTTTGATGTCGGACGACAATAGAATGTTCATGACGCCGCGAGACAATTGACTACAGACATTTCAATAGGTGGACTGTACACCAGCCTTAACAGTGTTAACCAGCCTTGTTGTTGCGTCTTTATCAGAGTGCACCGTCGAGATAAAATACCAAATGGATGTGTAAAAAGTAGGGCTGCAAATATACCAGTATGGCGATATTAAAAACATGTCGCAGACCAAACTCTTTGGTCCTTTATAAACCTGCTGTATGTAAAATATTGTGTGAAATAAATAAATGTGACACATAATGATGTTTGTTTCTAACATTAGGGCTGTTTTCCTAAAGGAGTTAATTCAGCTTTGTGTTTTGTTCCTTGCTATGATACTAACGAGTACTGCGATACTGGTATAGTCCCGGCCCTAGTAAAAAGCAGAAAAATAGAGCTTTTATGTGGTTGGACATACACCACGAACACCAATTACAGAGCTCTTCCTGCACTGATGGGTTCAGTCTTGGCACATCCCACAAGACACCTCCCCCTGCAGGCAGTATTAGCAATACATAAACAGGATTGTACACACACACAAATAGGTTTCAGTACACGCCCCCCCCCCCCCCACACACACACACACACACACACACACACACACTCATTCACACACGTACACACGCGCGCACACACACACACACACAGACCATTGCAAAGTACTACGTAATTATCTGAGGCACAGAAAAGGACGTTTAAAAGATTTCTATGTCTCTGAGTTGTAGTGTTCTATTCTCCATGGCTCTGGGAGGAGACACACCTCGTCTCATCAGTCTGCCTGAAGAGAGGTGAGTGGGAGCGGGGGAGTGTGAGGCACACAGGGGAGGGAGGGAGGGGTTTATCACAACCCCTAAGTCACTCAGCAAACTCTCACAGACAGACACCACTCTCCCTGGAGCCCCTCACATATAGCATCTGATCACACTAGGGTAATACACTCTCCTTCCCTCTCCCCTCATCACTGTTAACTTTGATTGTCTCTCTCTGCTTCTTTGTGTTCCTCATTCAAAGTATCTCTTTCTCCATTTCTTTCAAACTCTCTCTCGCTGTCTCTCTCCCTCTCTTAGGGCTGGCACAATTACCATATAATCATGTAACCGGCGATTATGAATGAAGACCGTCTTGAAAATAAAACAACCGTCATAAGCATTATTTTCTATTCAAATGGTAATAACGTCTCTTTTCTCTCTCACCCTCTCCTTCTCTATCGCTCAGTGCCACAGTGTCAGAGACATGCTACTGTACCAGTCTCCTCTCTCTCTGTGTGTGTGAAAGTGTACCATAACCTTTGACCCCCAAAAGACAGGGGGAGGAGAAACCTGCTGCCATCAAAACAGAAACCTTGGCGACAGTGCAATCACTTAAATTATAATTTGTCTCTCTCATGGTCTCTCTGTCTCTGTCTGTCTTTCTTTTTATCTCACTGGAGATTTTTTTTTACAAGAGAGACAGATAGAAGGGAGGAAATAGATAACTTGTTAGATTTCCTTTACTCTTGGACGTAATAGACTGAACAGGCATCACTGAACAATAACAACCCAGCATGTATCCAAACACAGCTAGACACAGACACACACACACAAACTTGACAGTCAAAATAGAGGAATGAATACACATTTAAAATCAGAACGGAGCTCTCAAAACACACTAATGAAAACAGCAAGCATCCAAATAAAGCCAAGGGATTTAAGCTGCCCTATGACTACAAGAGAACATTCACAAACATGTATTCTTCTTGCCAAAACAAAACAACTGAAAATGAGTAATTTTACCACAGCTGGCCCGCAGCGCTGTGTTTTCATAGCGTTAGCAGACCTTCATTTTTATTAATGCGCACAGTGAAGTATTTTGGGATTTGTAATTGAATGAATTTGATTACATTAAGAGTATTAAACGGGTCCCAATAAATGAGCCGCTGTCTGAGAGCAGGGGATGGAACCATTATATTCTGTAGAGTAGGTGGAGAAACTGCTGGCAGTGGGGTAGACATTACAGCTCAAACCTCCACAGCCATGATGTTCTCAGGCAGGGAGAAATGGATATGGCTGTTTCTCACTACATAGTGACATTTGACCTCTGACCTAAATCCTACGTATCCTCACAGAGTCTACAGGGAAGGATAGAGAGAGAGAGAGTATGGAGAGAGAGAAGGGGCACAAAAGGAGTGACAACAAAAAGAGAAGGTGGCCCAGGGGTGAAGGAAGAAGCTAGGAGTTATACACTGCTGACCTTGGTACTGAGAGTAAGACAGTCTGCAGCTGAGCCAGCATATCAAACAACCACCACTCTGAATGTCAGAGCGCACTTTACCTGTTGACGCACACAAACACGCACCCAAACACTAAACATGCACCCAAACACACACACACACACACACACACACACACACACACACACACACACACACACACACACACACACACACACACACACACACACACATACTAAACATAGAACCCATTTCTATTAACCTTTGTAAACCAGGTTCTAAATAAAGGCAGTGCAGACTGCAGAGACTCTAGTGCTGTGGTACTGTGGTCTTCTGAGGAGACTGAGAGGAATGGCTGAATAATGAATGAAAATTAAAACCACTATGGATTGGATTGTTACATCTTATCAGTGACTATAGGCTATGAAATATTAAATTCATGAGATGGTTTGCTACATAGATCTGCAAGAAGTACATGTTTTAGAGGCTCTGCTTGTTTCACCGTTGTTTTACCTCTCTACCTCTCTCTCTCCACCTCTCTCTCTACCTCTCTCTCTCCACCTCTCTCTCTACCTCTCCCTCTCTCTATCTCTCTCTCTCCACCTCACTCTCTCTACCTCTCTCTCTCCACCTCTCTCTCTACCTCTCTCTCTCCACCTCTCTCTCTCTACCTCTCTCTCTCCACCTCTCTCTCTATCTCTCTCTCTCCACCTCACTCTCTCTACCTCTCTCTCTCCACCTCTCTCTCTATCTCTCTCTCTCCACCTCACTCTCTCTACCTCTCTCTCTCCACCTCTTTCTCTACCTCTCTCTCTCCACCTCTCTCTCTACCTCTCCCTCTCTCTATCTCTCTCTCTCCACCTCACTCTCTCTACCTCTCTCTCTCCACCTCTCTCTCTACCTCTCTCTCTCCACCTCTCTCTCTACCTCTCTCTCTCCACCTCTCTCTCTCTACCTCTCTCTCTCCACCTCTCTCTCTCCACCTCTCTCTCTCCACCTCTCTCTCTACCTCTCTCTCTCCACCTCTCTCTCTACCTCTCCCTCTCTCTATCTCTCTCTCTACCTCTCTCTCTCCACCTCTCTCTCTACCTCTCCCTCTCTCTACCTCTCTCTCTCCACCTCTCTCTCTACCTCTCTCTCTCCACCTCTCTCTCTACCTCTCCCTCTCTCTATCTCTCTCTCTCCACCTCACTCTCTCCACCTCTCTCTGTCCACCTCTCTCTGTCCACCTCTCTCTGTCCACCTCTCTCTGTCCACCTCTAGCTCCCTCTCTCTACCTCTCTCTCTCTACCTCTCTCTTTCTCTCTACCTCTCTCTTTCTCTCTACCTCTCTCTCTCTCTCTCTCTCTCTCTCTCTCTCTCTACCTCTCTACCTCTCTCTCTCTACCTCTCCACCTCTCCTTCCCTCTCTCTCTCCACCTCTCTCTCCACCTCTCTCTCCCTCTCTCTACCTCTCTCTATCTCTACCTCTCCACCTCTCTCTCCCTCTCTTTGATGGCATATTCTCCTGGGAAACTCTTGCTTGGTTTGACAGGACATTAGTGTCAATTAGCACCTCATTATACCTGATAAGTCCTGCTGTAGCTAAGCTAATGACCCCTGAAACAGAGGAGGACAGCACACACAAGGGTGTGTTGGATTGTGAACTGTGTGCAAAAATAGTGTGTTTGATGAAAATATAATAATAAATAATAGTAATTTAAAAGATTGCTGTGTGTGTGTGTGTGTGTGTGTGTGTGTGTGTGTGTGTGTGTGTGTGTGTGTGTGTGTGTGTGTGTGTGTGTGTGTGTGTGTGTGTGTGTGTGTGTGCCACATGCTGTCCTTCTGTGAGTGTTTCAATGTTACATAAGAAGGGATGTAATGTGAATATTTTAACACAAACACTTCCATCGTCAGCTGAGAGCTCTCTCTCTCACACACACACACACCTCACAAACACACTCACTCTCCATCGTTCTCCTCTACTATTCTCCCTCTTATCATGCAGTGATCTGCCAGCCTGCTGTAGCGTTAACACACGTCCAAACACAGCAGACGCTGCACTCCTGCCTGTCCTCTCATACAGTTGTACATCCACATAGATCCAACACATACTACCACAGCAACCCAGACATCCCAGCCTGACCTAATATTATCACCACTGTTAACAACATCACTAAACACTAAGAGCAGACAGGCACACACATCTACAGCACCAACAGGAAAGCTAAGGATAGCATTAGGTCAGAGCACTAAACTCTGACTACTGCAGTACTGCTAGCATTAGCATCAGTAGCATGAACAGCAACACCAGTGTCCCCAGTAGGCTAACCCAGACATGACCGCTAGCCCCACGGTGCTGCCTGTGGGTATTTTGAAACTTGTTTCGATCCAGGACCATGGATCTGACAGCCACACTGCCTGAACGGGAGTGGGAGGGGAAACGAGACCACGACTCACAAACCAAGGATGAGTGCGAATGCTAAACACGGGAGCTACAGTACTAAGGGACAACAACCTGGGACAGAGAGAGAGAGAGAGGGAGAGGGAGAGATACAAGATATATTGTTCATATATACAGTATACAGCGGGTGAAATAAGTATTGAACACATCACCATTACCACACGTCACCAACTATCAGTAATTAAAAAGCAATCCAGCCCTCTGTCAGTGCAAATTAATATCAGCTGGTTCAGTCCCAACTGATGGCCTACAAAAAGGTCTCATTGCCAAGGTGTCACACAAGACACATCTCATGATGGGTAAAAGCAAAGAGCTGTCTCAAGACCTTCGCAACCTAATTGTTGCAAAACATAATGATGGCATTGGTTATAGGCGCATTTCTAAGCTTCTGAATGTTCCAGTGAGCACTGTTGGGGCCATAATACGGAAGTGGAAAGACAATCATTTCACCATAGATTTGCCTCGACCAGGTGCTCCTCGCAGGATTTCTGACAGAGGAGTGAAAAGAATAATCAGAAGAGTTGTCCAAGAGCCAAGGACCACTTGTGGAGAGCTTCAAAAATACCTGCAATTAGTAGGTACTGTTGTCTCAAAGAAAACAGTAAGTAATGCACTCCACCGCCATGGTCTGTATGCACGCTCACCACGCAAGACTCCATTTCCGGAAAAAAAGCATGTTGAAGCTCGTTTAAAGTTTGCTGCACAACATTTGGAAAAGCCAGTGAAATACTGTGAGAATACAGTGTGGTCAGATGAGAGCAAAATTGAACTGTTTGGATGTCATAATACACACCATGTTTGGAGGAAAAATGGCACTGCACATCACCCTAAAAACACCATACCAACAGTGAAGTTTGGAGGTGGGAACATCATGGTGTGGGGCTGCTTTTCAGCAAATGGTACTGGCAAACTTCAGGAAACTCTCAATTGGTTTCAAAGAAAGAAAATAAAGCTGCTAGAACGGCCCAGCCAATCACCTGACTTAAATCCCATTGAAAATCTATGGAAAGAACTGAAGATCAAGATTCATAGAAGAGGCCCACGGAACCTTCAAGATTTGAAGACTGTTTGTGTGGAAGAATGGGCCAAAATCACACCAGAGCAATGCATGCGACTAGTTTCTCCATACAGGAGGTGTCTTGAAGCTGCCGTTAGCAACAAAGGCTTTTGTACAAAGTATTAAATAAATATCAGTAAGTGTGTTCAATACTTTTTCCCTGTGTCATTTCACATTATTATACATAACCTAATTTCTGAACTTATTTGTTTTGGTTTCTTTGTATGTATGGATTACTTGGGTTGTTACCAACATCTGGTGATTTCATGTCAATAGCACCTTTGGAAATATATTTACTGAGAAAAATGGTGACTTGTTCAATACTTATTTCACCCGCTGTATATACTGTACAT
Source organism: Thymallus thymallus (assembly GCA_023634145.1). Classification (NCBI taxonomy): domain Eukaryota; kingdom Metazoa; phylum Chordata; class Actinopteri; order Salmoniformes; family Salmonidae; genus Thymallus; species Thymallus thymallus. The sequence goes on from CM042398.1 coordinate 14,322,822, forward strand.
ACAGTTGAAGTCTGAAGTTTACATACACTTAGATTGAAGTAATTAAAACACATTTTTCAACCACTCCACAGATTTCATGTTAACAAACTATAGTTTTGGCAAGTCGGTTAGGACATCAACTTTGTGCATGACACAAGTAATTCTTCCAACAATTGTTTACAGACAGATTATTTCACATATAATTCACTATATTACAACTCCATTGGGTCAGAGGTTTACATACACTAAGTTGGCATTGTCTTTAAACAGCTTGCAAAATTCCAGAAAATGATGTCATGGCTTTAGAAGCTTCTGATAGGCTAATTGACATAATTTGAGTCAATTGGAGGTGTACCTGTGGATGTATTTTAAGGCCTACCTTCAAACTCAGTGCCTCTTTGCTCGACATCATGGGAAAATCAAAAGAAATCAGCCAAGACCTCAGAAAATAAATTGTAGACCTCCACAAGTCTGGTTCATCCTTGGGAGCAATTTCCAAACGCCTGAAGGTACCACGTTCATCTGTACAAACAATAGTACGCAAGTATAAACACCATGGTACCACACAGCCGTCATACCGCTCAGGAAGGAGATGCATTCTGTCTCCTAGAGATGAATGTACTTTGGTGCGAAAAGTGCAAATCAATCCCAGAACAACAGCAAAGGACCTTGTGAAGATGCTGGAGGAAACAGGTACAAAAGTATCTATATCCACAGTAAAACGATTCCTATATCGACATAACCTGAAAGGTCGCTCAGCAAGGAAGAAGCCACTGCTCCAAAACTGCCATAAAAAAGACAGACTACAGTTTGCAACTGCACATGGGGACATGGGTAAATGTCCTCTGGTCTGATGAAACAAAAATAGAACTGTTTGGCCATAATGACTCGTTATGTTTGGGGAAAAGAGGGAAGGCTTGCATGCCGAAGAACACCATCCCAACCGTGAAGCACGGGGGTGGCAGCATCATGTTGTGAGGGTGCTTTGCTGCAGGAGGGACTGGTGCACTTCACAAAATAGAAATAGGAAAATGATGTGTATATATTGAAGCAACATCTCAAGACATCAGTCAGGAAGTTAAAGCTTGGTCGCAAATGGGTCTTCCAAATGGACAATGACCCCAAGCATATTTCCAAAGTTGTGGCAAAATGGCAACAAAGTCAAGGTATTGGAGTGGCCATCACAAAGCCCTGACCTCAATCCTTTAGAAAATGTGTGGGCACAACTGAAAAAGCGTGCGAGCAAGGAGGCCTACAAACCTGACTCAGTTACATCAGTTCTGTCAGAAGGAATAGGCCAAAATTCACCCAACTTATTTTGGGAAGCTTGTGGAAGGCTACCCGAAACCAAGTTAAACAATTTAAAGGCAATGCTACCAAATACTAATTGAGTGTATGTAAACTTCTGACCCACTGGGAATGTGATGAAAGAAATAAAAGCTGAAATAAATCATTCTCTCTACTATTATTCTGACATTTCACATTCTTAAAATAAAGTGGTGGTCCCAGCTGACCTAAGACAGGGCATTTTTACTAGGATTCAAAGAAACTGAGTTGAAATGTATTTGGCTAAGGTGTATGTAAACTTCTGACTTCAACTGTATATATATGGATGTATATACAGTACCAGTCAAAAGTTTGGACACAGACACAAGCTCATTCAAGGGGTTTTCTTTATTTGTACTATTTTCTACATTGTATAATAATAGTGAAGACATCAAAACTATGAAATAACACATATGGAATCATGTAGTAACTAAGAAAGTTTTAAACAAATCTTCAAAGTAGCCATCCTTTTCTTTGATGACAGCTTTGCACACTCTTGGCATTCTCTCAACCAGCTTCACCTGGAATGCTTTTCCAACAGTCTTGAAGGAGTTCCACATATGCTAGGCACTTGTTGGCTGTTTTTCCTTCACTCTGCGGTCCAACTCATCCCAAAACATCTCAATTGGGTTGAGGTCGGGTGATTGTGTAGGCCATGTCATCTGATGCAGCACTCCACCACGCTCCTTCTGGGTAAATAGCCCTTACACAGCCTGGAGGTGTGTTTTGGGTCATTGTCCTTTTGAAAAACAGATGATAGTCCTACTAAGCGCAAACCAGATGGGAATGTGTATCGCTGCAGAATGCTGTGGTAGCCACACTGGTTAAGTGTGCCTTGAATTCTAAATAAATCACTGACAGTGTCACCAGCAAAGCACCCCAACACCATCACACCTTCTCCTTCATGCTTCATGGAGGGAACCACACATGTAGAGATCATCCGTTCACCTCCTCGGCGGTTGGAACCAAAAATCTCAAATTTGGACTCATCAGACCAAAGGACAGATTTCCACCGGTCTAATGTCCTATGCTCGTGTTTTTGGAAGCAATTCGACCATGAAGGCCTGATTCACGCAGTCTCCTCTTGATGTTGAGAAGTGTCTCTTACTTGAAGCATTTATTTGGGCTGCAATTTCTTGGCTGGTAACTCTAATGAACTTATCCTCTGCAGCAGAGGTAACTCTGGGTCTTCCTTTCCTGTGGCGGTGCTCATGAGAGCCAGTTTCATCATAGCGCTTTATGGTTTTTGCAACTGCACTTGAAGAAATGTTCCGGATTGACTGACCTTCATGTCTTAAAGTAATGATGGACTCTTGTTTCTCTTTGCTTATTTGAGCTGTTCTTGACATAATATGGACTTGGTCTTTTACCAAAGAGGGCTATCTTCTGTATACCACCCCTACCTTGTCACAACACAACTGATTAAGATGGAAAGAAATTCCACAATTTAAGTTAACAAGGCACACCTGTTAATTGAAATGCATTCCTGGTGACTACTTCATGAAGCTGGTTCAGAGTATGCCAAGAGTGTGCAAAGCTGTCATTAAAGCAAAGGGTGGCAACTTTGAAGAATCTCAAATATAAAATATATTTTGATTTGTTTAACACTTTGTTGGTTATTACATGAATCCATATGTGTTATTTCAGAGTTTTGATGTCTTCACTATACTTCTACAATGTAGAAAATAGTCAAAATAAAGAGAAACCCTGGAATCAATTTAACAAATGGCACAAAAAAAATTAAAATAAACAAAAATGCCTTTTCCTTATGGGGAAAAAGTTAGCACCCCCCTACCTTTACCATCACATAAAATGGCTAAATTAGAATTAGGTGTACCAAAACAAGTGCAAATGATTAGAACACATTAGAGAGAAATTTAGGAGGGTCCAGCCTTCCATAAAGATAAGAATATTAGTCTGGTTTGGTCTTAACCATATGGGTGTGCGGTAACACATCATTCAAAGATCAAAAGACCTACCCGAGGCCCTCAGAATAAATATTATTGATGCCCGTGAGTCTGGGAGGGGTTACAAATCCATTTCCAAGCCATTTGAAGTACATCATTCCACTGTCCAACTAAAATTCCAGACCACTGGCTAACTACCTATGACAGGTTGTCCCACCAAAGTCAGCCCAAGAGCTGACCGAATGATGCTCATAGAAGTCTCTAAGAACCCCAGGGTATCATCAAGGGATCTACAGGCCTCTCTTGCCACAATCAATGTCTACAGTTCACTGGGTGTTGGTGGTATGGGTTCCTTTCTATCCCCAATAAGAGACAGCTGTCTCGTGTTGTCTCTAATTGGGGATTCTATTTAAGTTCATTGGTTTGTCACCTGGGTGTGGGTTCTTGTATGTGTATGTTCACGTCAATTCATGGTTGTATACGCTCCTTGTTTATTTTTGGTACTTGTAAAGAAAACAAGTTAAATAAAATGGAAAGTTTTGAGAATTACACAGTTACAGAGAATTGGTCTCCACAAAGTTTGCTGCCTCAGTGTTGATGATGGCAATTTGCATATACTCCTGAATGTCATGACGAGTGATCAGATGAATTGCAATTAATTGCAAAGCCCCTCTTTGCCATGAAAATGAACTTAATCCCCAAAAAACATTTCCACTGCATTTTTGCCCTGCCACAAAAGGACCAGCTGCCATCATGTCAGTGATTGTTTCGTTAAAACAGGTGAGAGTGTTGACGAGGACAAGGCTGGAGATCACTCTGTCATGCTGATTGAGTCAGAATAACAGACTGAAAGCTTTAAAAGGAGGGTGGTGCTTGAAATCATTGTTCTTCCTCTGTCAACCATGGTTACCTGCAAGGAAACACGTGCCGTCATAATTTCTTTGCACAAAAAGGGCTTCACAGGCAAGGATATTGCTGCTGGTAAGATTGCACCTAAATCAACCGTTTATCGATCATCAAGAACTTCAAGAAGAGAGGTTCAGTTGTTGTGAAGGAGGCGCCAGGGCGCCCAAGAAAGTCCAGCAAGTGCCAGGACCGTCTCCTAAAGTTGATTCAGCTGCGGGATCGGGGCACCACCAGTGCAGAGCTTGCTTAGGAATGGCAGCAGGCAGGTGTGAGTGCATCTGCACGCACAGTGAGGAGAAGACTTTTGGAAGATGGCCTGGTGTCAAGAAGGGCAGCAAAGAAGCCACTTCTCTCCAGGAAAAACATCAGGGACAGACTGATATTCTGCAAAAGGTACAGGGATTGGACTGCTGAGGACTGGGGTAGAGTCATTTTCTCTGATGAATCCCCTTTCCGATTGTTTGGGCCATCCGGAGCGCTACCATCAGTCCTGTGTCATGCCAACAGTAAAGCATCCTCAGACCATTCATGTGTGGGGTTGCTTCTCAGCCAAGGGAGTGGGCTCACTCACAATTTTGCCTAAGAACACAGCCATGAATAAAGAATGGTACCAACACATCCTCCGAGAGCAACTTCTCCAAACCATCCAAGATCAGTTTGGTGACAACCATTGCCTTTTCCAGCATGATGGAGCACCTTGCCATGAGGCAAAAGTGATAACTAAGTGGCTCAGGGAACAAAACATCGACATTTTGGGTCCATGGCCAGGAAACTCCCCAGACCTTAATCCCATTAAGAACTTGTGGTCGATCCTCAAGAGGCGGGTGGACAAACAAAAACCCACAACTTCTGACAAACTCCAAGCATTGATTATGCAAGAATGGCCTGCCATCAGTCAGGATGTGGCCCAGAAGTTAATTGACAGCATGCCAGGGCGGATTGCAGAGGTCTTGAAAAAGAAGGGTCAACACTGCAAATATTGACTCTTTGCATAAACTGAATGTCATTGTCAATGAAAGCCTTTGACACTTATGGAATACTTGTAATTATACTCTAGTGTACCATAGTAACTACTGACATAAAGATCTAAGAACACTGAAGCAGCAAACTTTGTGGAGACCAATACTTGTGTCATTCTCAACTTTTGGCCACGACTGTAGGCATATTTCTATATTTTTATAGCTTTATAGGCATGGTCTCCCAAGTGGCGCAGCGATCTAAGGCACTGCATTGCGGTGGTAGAGGCGTCACTACAGACCCGGGTTCGATCCCAACCAGCCGTGATCAGCAGTCCCAGAGGGCAGTGCACAATTGGCCCAGCGTTGTCCGGGTTACTATTCTTGTGGGGACATCTGGTCCCCACAAGTATAGTTAAACACTTACAGCAACAGGAGCCTATTAATATAAAACCGCACAAACATGTATTCTGTGATACAGTACAGAAACGCATCCTGGAAGACACACTCTGTGCCCATGATGAAGCACGTCTCCTTGCAGGCTGCTGAGGTAATGGGCCACATTCATCTTCTCTCACTCTCTCTCCCTGCTGGTTTTACCATCTAGTCCAGCTCTCTCTCTTTACCAGCTAGTCCAGCTCTCCCTCTCTCTCTCTCTTTACCAGCTAGTCCCTCTCACCCTTCTGGCTTTACCAGCTATTCCAGCTCTCCCTCTCTCCCTGCTGGCTTTACCAGCTAGTCCAGCTCTCCCTCTCGCTCTCTCTTTTCTCTCACCCTTACTGACTGACTGGGGCTCCATATCTTTCTCTTTTTCTCTCACGTCCCTCCGTCTTCACTGACTCACATGCTCCCCCCCCCCCCCCTCTCTCTCTCTCTCGAAAACAGCACCACTATCCAGTGACCACCATAATTCACTACTTCACATTATCCACACTATTGCAGTGTATTTTAAATAAACAGCAGGGCATGCACATTTCAAGCCAGGCCTTACTCCAGGTTTATTCTGCTGAACAGGTTGCTTTCCTGTCTCTGGGGTGTTTTAGAGGGGCAGACCAGGGAGAGTGAGTTAGCAGTGCTTCCCGTGCCCTTCAACAGACTGAGCCGTGCCCTGTAGGGACCATAAAATGGCTTCATAATGGCACATTAACGATGAATGAATCCATTCACATTAAGGATGTAATATGATGCATGGGGCTTTCAAATGGACTGAAATGCACAATTTTAAAACAAATCAAATGTTTAGTGAGAGGGAACATAATGTAGCCTACACCCCTCCCTGTTCAGTGCTGCTCTGATGGTGGGACATTTTTACATTTGAGTAATTTAGCAGACACTCTTATACAGGGCGACTTACAGGAGCAATTAGGGTTAAGTGCCTTGCTCAAGGGCACATCGGCACATTTTTCAGTCAGCTCAGGGATTCGAACCAGCAAACTTTCAGTTTAACCTCTAGGCTACCTGCCACAAAATAAACTTACTTTGAGCAGATATATAGCCTTCATAGGGATCAAGGTTGAACTAAACACAGACACAACGTTGTATACATAGGCGTTTGGCCGTGTAGCTAGACTAATATATTACAAACAGCCAATCAGATGAGGCCACAGGTTGTGTAGTACATAAAAGCGGTGCTGAGAATACACCATTGTGGTTGTAATCCTTGGCCAGGCTGGGTCAGATGTATTGCTAATTAGCGTCTGTGTGATACAGAGCCCCTGGTCTGGCTGCTATCATCAGGCCATGCTGGCTGGCTCTCATTAAGGTTGAGTGTGTGTGATAGGGCCCACCCTGGCATCAATCTGAGGGGATGCTACTGTACAACTGTCACATTGAGCTGCTTTCAGTCTGGCAGACATTGATGTAGTCTGACACTGTGATCAATCAGCGTTTAATCAGGGCTGTAATAATCATACTGAGGGAGCATTACTTAACACACTCAGAATCGTATTCACACATTATAAACACAAACGCACACACACACTCAAGACCTTCACAGTTAATTACACACACACATATGGCTCCAGCCTCACACATAGGCTACACAGACTTCTCAATTATTCAAATGTATACACATTTAGAATCTAACGCTCACACAAATACGCACATTTGAAATCTGTTATTCACATTCGTAAACACATATTTCAAATAAACACAAATACAGATTGACACTATCACTACAATGGAAAAACACATTTGTGCTTTCTCTTTTGTGCAGTATTCTATTCTGTTCCAGTTCCATCCGTCACATCACACTGACATCCATGTTCTCACAATCCTTCCTGCAGTCATTCATCACAATGTCACTCAAACTCTGGTCCCTGGAGTGTCATGGTAACGTTCCAGTGTGTGTGTGTGTTTCTATTTCTGTGAATCTTTTGTCTTGCTAGAAGGATATATACATTGTTGTGACAAAGGAAGGGGGACAGTGGAAAGAGAGAGACCAAGGAAACAGGCACTGGGCAGAGATTATGACAGTGAATTCTCTCGTACTGTAGACTGTCAACATGATTCAGATTCAGAGTGTTTAATAGTCACATGTACAGGGTTGCAGGTGTGATTGCAGGGCACAGTGAAAATCTTAAGCTCTGACCGCCAATATTCTCCCTGGCACAGGTCAACTGAGAGTCACAAGACAAGAATAACTCAAAAGAGTCACTTTGAAACGTCGCTAGCACAGAATCGCTACAGGGAATAGCAAGTATGACTACAGAGCATTTTTAGGTCAATATTTACACTCAAAGGATCCAACAGAGTTAACAGGAAATTACATATTGTCCAAACAGAGATTCCCCCCAAAAAAGCCACTATAGAGTATTAATAGGTTACAGATTCACCATTGAATAATTATTACACAGAGTCCTGACAGAATTATAAATTAGTCACTTTGAGACCACCCGAACAAAAACCAGTGAAGCTATTACATTACACATCACTGTTGCCTTGACAATTAGTGTTTGTGCAGTGACAGTGAGTCTGTCCCGAGATTATAAAACCAAGATATGAATCCATCTGTGACCACTACACTGGGCGACCTGGAAGCCTCAAGTCAGACAATCTACAAGATGCCAGTTTGCTGGTTTAGACAGAGAGGGATGTCTTTGATATTCTCCTTTAATGACAAAAATGATTACACTCCTCAAAGGGAACCTCATCAAAGAAGATCAGAGCCTAAATGCATTTCTACAGCAGGGTCTGTGTGTGTGCTACGGCTCTGTGGCAACAAGACAAAAAGCACTGAGGAAAACTCATTAGCAGAAACCTGTACATACGCTACAGCCTGTGCATGGTCTGGAGAACTTGTGGGCCACAAGCTGTAGCTGGGCAAGAGCTGTAGCCGGGCAACAAGAGGTATAACCCGGCAACAAGAGCTGTAACTGGGCAATAAGAGCTGTAACTGGGCAAAAGCTGCAACTGGCCAACTAGACCTGTATGTGGACAAGAGCAGTAACTGGGCAACAAGAGCAGTAACTGGGCAACAATAGTTGTAACTGAGCAACAAGAACTGTAACTAGGCAACAAGAGCTGTAACTGGGCAACAAGAGCTGTATGTGTACAAGAGCAGTAACTGGGCAACAAGAGCTGAAACTGGGCAACAAGAGCTGAAACTGGGCAACAAGAACTGTAACTGGGCAACAAGAGCTGTAATTAGGCAACAAGAGCAGTACGTGGACAAGAGCAGTAACTGGGCAACAAGTGCTGTAACAGGGCAACAAGAACTGTAACTGGCCAACTAGACCTGTACATGGACAAGAGCAGTAACTGGGCAACAAGAGCTGTAACTGGGCAACAAGAGCTGTAACTGGCCAACAAGAGCTGTAACTGGGCAACAAGAGCTGTAACTGGGCAACAAGAGCTGTAACTGGCCAACTACAGCTGTAACTGGACAACAAGAGCTGTAACTGGCAAACTAGAGCTGTTACTGGGCAACAAGAGCTGTAACTGGCCAACTAGAGCTGTAACTGGACAACAAGAGCTGTAACTGTCCAACTAGAGCTGTAACTGGGCAACAAGAGCTGTAACTGGGCAACAAGAGCTGTAACTGGCCAACTAGAGCTGAAACTGGACAACAAGAGCTGTAACTGGGCAACAAGAGCTGTAACTGGGCAACAAGAGCTGTCATTCCATAAAATCTGAATGTGTTCAGCCCAAAGACAAACTACTTATTCCATATTTATGGGGACTATCAAGAGACCTGTAGCACAGACTGCCAAACCCCCTAAAGCTATCCTGTGGATTAAATAAAGAAAATAATAGCAGGACAGCTGCAGAGTGTGTGCTTGCACTACACAATCACTAAAAAACAACCTGTAGATGGAAGTAGAAAAATATCAAGAGAAATACATAGCAGGGGACCCAGTGCACAGAAGCGTGGGAAGAAAAAGCCTCAGCAACCAACACACATCAAGTCAACTCAGAGGGAAATAACCTCTACCAGTATTTGGAAACTTGCAGACCATATCACAGAACACACATTAACATCTGACAGACAAAGCCTTCTGAGTGAGAGACTCAATAGCGCTGCAGCAGCAGATCTGACCCATGCCAGACCTGAGCAAAGACAGGGAGACTATGAGTAGACTTACGGTTTTGAAGTCTTTGTGGCTGCACTCCTGGCCTTGATATCGGCAGTAGAGCATCATCTCCTTGAGGTCGTGGCCCACCCTCTCTGTGAACTCACGCATGCTGAAGGGCTTGGGCCTGTAGGCGGTGAAGTTGGCCTTGTCCGTAAGGAAGACAAGGACATGGGGCTCGGCCAGCTGGGGCTCAGGGATCCTCAGGTGGACGTCCAGCAGGGCCAGCAGCTCCCCAGCGTGGTACAGGTCATTGCGGGACAGGCGGCTGAAGCGGTAGGCGTTGAGGTTGCACACGGTGACAGCAGGGAACACCAGGCTGCCCGACACCACGGCATCCACGCTAGTTACATGGGGGTAGGACAGGAAGTAGGCCAGGCGCTCAGTGCTCTCCAGGGCCAGGAGGCCCAGGCAGGCCAGCAGGGCGGCAGCCCAGAGCAAGCGGCGAGGTGTGGGCCGGCCATAGGGGAAGATGAAGCGCAGGCCGTGGAGTGTACTGGTGTGGGAGAAGGCCTGCCAGGAGGACGGGCGCAGACTGGAGCTCTCATGGCTCCCCTCACTGCCACAGCTCTCCTTTAGGTCCATCATGACCCCTCCGGCCCCACAGCCAAGGAGGCCCCAATACACAGACAACTACAGAGACAGAGACACAGAGAGAGAGACAGAGACAGAGACAGAGAGAGAGAGAGAGAGAGAGAGAGAGAGAGAGAGAGAGAGAGAGAGAGAGAGAGAGAGAGAATGCAATGAGAGCCCTGAACTACCACCTAGAATAAGAACACATAGTCACACTTTCAGTTCACACAAGAGAGATAGGGGGTGGTATAGGGGGTGGGATAGGGGGTGGACCCAAACACACACACCTGCAGCACAGTCAGAGTGACAAACTCAGAGCAAAATAAAGCAACCTGGAGAATCAAGCCAAAAGACAGAGAGAGGAAGAGTTCGAGGCAGAGATCTTCACAACCCCAAGTCCCTACTTCAGATATAAAAAAGAGAGAGAGTGAAGAATAGAAAGATGCAACCCCAGGGAATCCCTCCCTCCCTTCCCCACTCCTTCCTTTCCCCACTCTTTCTCTGTCCCTAGTTAGTCTGGATGCCAGCCTCTCTGTGTCTGGCACTACCTTCCCCCCCTCCACTCCTCCAACTCCTACAACATCCCCCCGCCCTCTCTCCTTCTCTCAGTGACCGATTCTTTTCGTTGTCAGGATCCCAAGTCCACTGTGACACAGAGTGACACAGAGCGAAAGTGAGAGGAAGGCAGGCTAGCAAAGGGGGAGCCCCGGGGTGAAAGCTCCCCCGGCACCTGGTAACCCTGATTCCCCGTCCACTGTGACACAGAGCGAGAGTGAGAAAGTAATTTAAGCCACGAGCCAATCAAAGCCGCCTCTGTGTATTCAGTGTCACAACTTCACACACACTCACTCACCCCCAACTCTCTGGATCTCCCTGTGCGACCAATGACAAACCTAAGCACCTCTCGTTCAGCCTAGCGAGATGACATCCAGCCTGTGCGTGAGTGTGTGTGAGTCTGAGTGTGTGTGCGTGTGAGAGAGAGAGAAAAGGGGAGAGAGAAGGGGAGAGAGGGAGGGAAGGGAGTCAGGGAGGGATGTAGAAAGAGCCGCCGATGATCAGAGCCGCCGGTTAGTCGCGCATCCTGATCCAAACTCCTCCCGTTCTCCTCCCGTTCTCCTCTGGCCAGATGCATCTGCTGATTCCACTCTTCCTCCTCTTCCCAGCTCATCGATGGAGCCAGTGAACAACAGAGGGGAGAGAGAGAGGGGAGAGAGAGAGAGAGAGAGAGAGAGAGGGGGTAGAGAGAGAGAGAGGGTAGAGAGAGAGAGAGAGAGAGAGAGAGAGAGAGAGAGGGAGAGAGAGAGAGGGGTAGAGAGAGAGAGGGGTAGAGAGAGAGGGGGGTAGAGAGAGAGAGGGGGTAGAGAGAGAGAGAGAGAGAGAGAGAGAGAGAGAGAGAGGGTAGAGAGAGAGAGGCGGTAGAGAGAGAGGGGGGGCGTAGAGCACACACAAACACACTCCTCCTCTCCACAGCGAAGTCTCTTATTGAATCTGCTTCTGTTTTTCTTTCCCTCTCGCTTTCATTTTTCTTTTCCGCCCGCCTGTTTTCATATTCCCCATCTCACCATTAACCGAGTGATGGATGGATGCAGGACGCAGATTGTCAGGGAGATGGATGGTTAGGGAAAGGTGGAAGAGAGAGATCACGAATGAGAAGTGGTGGAGAGGGATGGAGAGAGACACAAGGAGGGGGGATTGAGGCGGGGGGGCAAGGAGAGTTGGCAAGGAGAGGGGAAGCAAGAGAAAGAAAGACGGAAAGTCTCCACTCCCCACTGATAACAAACACTGCATTTTGTGCCCAGCGGGCAAGGATTGCACAGAAATATCCCACAGAGAGAAGTAATGCAGAAACATAACCCCAAATGTGTGTGTTCTGTGTATCCCTTTGTGTATGTCTGTTAGCATGAGTGAGATACATCACACAGCGAGAACATGCGTGTTGAAGCTACATTTTACCCAGAAATACAGTGTGCGTCGGTAGAGGGGGTAGCAGGGGTATAGGGTGGAGAGAGCAGGGCTGTATGTGCAAAGTAATACAAGGAGACAAGGGGAGACCGGGGGGGGGGGTTGAGAAGAGAAAGGAGTGTGGCTATGTGTGCAAAAAGAGAAGAATAGACAACCGAGGGAGAGGAAGAGCATGGTAAATGGAGAGGGCTAAACATTTGATGAAATAGAAACAGACATGGAGATAGGAGCTTTGGAGTGGTGAGGGCATGTATGTGGCTAGCCTATAAGAAGACAGTTATAAACTGGTTGGTTCAAGCCCTAAATGTTGATTGGCTGACAGCCGTGGTATATCAGACTATATACCACGGGTATGGCAAAACATTTATTTTTACTGCTCTCATTATGTTGGTAACCAGTTTATAATAGCAATAAGGCACCTCGGGGTTGTGGTATATGGCCAATATACCACGGCAGGAGGAGGAGTACAGGAGCACAATCAGTCCCTATACAGGGGATGGATGAGGAAATGGTTGGGTCATACAAGTTCCAGGGAGTCCATATGGACAACAGGCTGGAATGGGCTGGTAACACCGGGGCCCTATACAAAAAGGGCCAGAGCCGACTCTACTTTCTGAAGAGGCTCAGGTCCTTCAACGTGTGCAGTAAACTACTGCATACCTTCTACCAGTCTGTGGTGGCCAGTCTTTTTTGCAGTGGTGTGCTGGGGAGCCAACATAAAAGCCGGGGATGCTTCTCGGGTAAATAAGCTGATCAGGAAGGCTAGCTCTGTCCTGGGGATGAGCCTGGACAATTCTAGAGGAGGTGGTGGAGAGACGGATCCTGGCCAATTTGCTGGCCATCATGGACAACGTCACCCACCCTCTGCATGCCATGGTTATGACGCAGAGGAGCACCTTCAGTCACAGACTGATCCCACCACGGTGTGCCAGAGAGCGCTACAGGAGGTCCTTCCTGCCGGCGGCTATTAGATTATTTAATGCCTCACCGGGGTGCCGTGCCGTCGGCAACGCAGACTTGGAACTGTTGGGGTGTTAGGACATAGTTTAACAATTTGCGCATCCATCCGTGAGTAACTCTGGTCCGTAATCACTCATTCACTCAGGACTTATTTATTCATTCAGGTCTGTATATACATACTCATGTACAGTTGTTATATCATATCACGTGCAATATTGCAAGTAATTCTTGGACTTAACTTACATAGTCATTCATTCAGGAATGCATATTAGTATCCTGTCAGTTGTATCTTTTTTCATTGCTTTTAGTATATTGAATGTGCAATACGTGCAGTTATCTGTAATTAAACCCTGCGCACTAAGGACTGTATTTTAAGGGAATTACTATTATTACCCCAAATTATATCATACACACATTTAGCTATTTAAGTATCTCTTCCTGTCATTTACCTGTACAGTTTATGTAACCATGCAAGTATTCACTTACCTGTAAATATAACTGTATATTTACCTGTACAGCTAATTTAACCATGCAAAATATTCACTTACCTGTTCATTTAACCAGTCTGTCTATTAAGTAAACTATTATTACCCTCACTCATATCATAAGCATTTTTAGCTATTGAAGTATTTCTCTGCCATCGACCTGTATAGTATAGTTAACCATCCAACATCCACCAATGTATAGTGTACATATTCAGCCAACCACCCATACTATGCAATGTCTTTTTATAGCTTTTTTGCACTCCAGACATCTTGTATTTCTATACTTTTTCATACTGCCACTCTATGTATCATGTAACTGTCTTTTGTGTATTTTGGTTCTGGCATTTTGCACCTGCCCTATGTTTTGTTGTAGCTGCTTGACAAAGAAATATCCCCCTCTGGGATCAATAAAGTATCTATCTATCTATCTATCTATCTATCTATCTATCTATCTATCTATCTATCTATCTATCTATCTATCTATCTATCTATCTATCTATCTATCTATCTATCTATCTATCTATCTATCTATCTATCTATCTATCTATCTATCTATCTATCTATCTATCTATCTATCTAAGGGATGTATCCAGGCCCTCCACATTGTATCGTGCATAAGAATAGCCCTTAGCCGTAGTATATTGTCCATATACCACACCCCCTCAGGCATTATTTCTTAAATATAGTCCTCTACACAGGGCCGAATTGAATCCCATTGTGACGCAGAGGGGGACACTATTTGGCCGGGGGACATTATTTGGCATGACAGGCCCCATGATCCCTAACAGGATTTGGGAAATCAGTTGGTGTCTCATAGTAAGTACAGTCTTCTTCAATAAAGTTCAATAAAGACCTCCAGGGGGCCCACATTGAGTTTGTTAGCTACGTTCACTCAGATATCATTAACATGGCATAAGTCATGACAAAATGTGTAGAATTGCAGGAAATTAGCTTAAAACTGCAAAATATTTCTCTCCAGCCCATGGCAAAATATGTAGAACTGCAGAAAATGTTCTTTAAAAATGCAACAATTTCTCTCTGTCACATGGGTAGAATTTGTTATAAAATTGCAAAAACAATTCTCCGCCCCATGGCAAAATGTGTAGAACTGCAGAAAACTTGCATTAAAACATCAAACATCAAAATGCAAAAATGTACTTGCAGGAAATGTACTTTAAAATGTACTTTTAAACAAAGTATCAAGAGGGGGGCCACTGAAATGTTTTGCTTAGGACCCCAAATGCAATGTAAAATTCACAGTTTTAATATCCACATTTTCCTGTTCCCATCCCTTTAACCCTGCTGTGGAAAGATGTGCCTTCACCACTAAACTAACTAGCCTACTGCTTTACATGATCTCTACATGGATGGACAAGGAAGCCTTTAATTAGCTTTATCTAGAAATCAATGGTAAAATGTTTAAATGTGTAGGCTAGGCTATAAAGGTGAGAGCATGGCAAAACTGGCCAACCCCTGGATGCTACAGCAACTGCACAGTGCCCAAGCTAGTTTTGACCAATGGGTAGGCAATTTAAATATCCATCGGCTGTAGGCTAGACTTTTGCTCTTCATTTCTGAACAGAAACATGTATGAGGACTTGCTTATAGACCACCCCAGGCCTGAATTAGCCTGGGTTGTCTAGACTTGGTTTGTAAATCTGGGAATGAGGCAGCAGTCAAATTAAAATCTATAGAGTTGTGAAAGAGGTGCATGTGGTGTGCTCGTTGCAAATTCTTTCTAGCTCTATTGAGACTAAACATTGCATCGCTCTTTCTTTTTAAACCCCAACTCTTTTTTTATTTATTCATTGTGAAGTGTGGGACCAGCACGGTTGAGACAAAAGTAGGGCTCAAACTCCGTAGGCCTATGTGGTGGTTTGGCACGTGGCACATGATGGGTTTACCGCAGCAATTACACACTTGAACTACAGATGACATGGAAAGTTAGTAATAATCTTTGCCTGAACAGAGCATCCTTGAACAACACAACTTGCATGCCAGTGTGATTCATTCCCTTTTAATGGAAGGTTTGAGTTATATCCTACATATAATAGGCTACCGCTATGACATATATTTTTTTGCCTATTCGTTACAGATAACTGGAAGATTTACCTACCTTTGTAAAATTCTTTATCAGTAGTCGGTCCCATCGCCCCTTGTGGTGTCTGTGTCAGTAACCACGGTTCCATCTAACCATTTCATGCGGATGAATTACCTGACGCATGAAAACAGTCACGACCGGGTTGATGGAAACATGACATTCCAGTACAATTTTATAAATGCCAACAGACAATTTGTTCAGTGCAAGAAATGTCTGTGGAAGCGCCTTTATGCTCAAATATTAATATAACCATCATATCTAAGTAAACTTAGAGTCACGTAAAGATACACTATATATACAAAAGTATGTGGACACCCCTTCAAATTAGTGGATTTGGCTATTTCAGCCACACCCGTTGCTGACAGGTGTATACACCTCAAATTTCTGCCCTGCTAGAGCTGCCCCTGTCAACTGTAAGTGCTGTTATTGTGAAGTGGAAACGGAGCAACAACGGCTCAGCTGAAAAGTGGTAAACCATACAAGCTCACAGAACGAGACCGTCGAGTTCTGAAGCGCATGAGCAAAAATCATTGTCCTCGGTTGCAACAAAATCGTAGTACTAAGATACAACACTCACTAGCGAGTTTCAAACGGCCTCTGGAAGCAACGTGAGCAAAATAACTGTTCATGAAATGGGTTTCCATTGCAGAGCAGCCGCTCAAAAGTCTGAGATCACCATGCACATGCCAAGCGTCGGCTGGAGTGGTGTAAAGCTCACCCCTATTGGACTTTTATAGCAGTGGAAACGTGTCCTCTGGAGTGATTAATAAAGCTTCACCATCTGGTAGTCCAACAGATGAATCTGGGTTTTTGCGGATGCCAGGAGAAGGCTACCTGCCAACTAGAATAATGGTCTGGGGCTGTTTTTCATGGTTCGGGCTAGGCCCCTTAGTTCAAGTGAAGGGAAATCAGCATACAATTACATTCTAAACTAATCTGTGCTTCCAACTTTGTGGCAACAGTTTGGGGAAGGCCCTTTCCTGTTTCAGCATGACAATGCTCCCGTGCACAAAGCGAGGTCCATACAGAAATGGTTTGTCGAGATCGGTGTGGAATAACTTGACTGGCCTGCGCAGAGCCAACACCTCAACCCCATCGGACTCCTTTGGGATGAATTGGAACGCCGACTGCGAGCCAGGCCTATACGCCCAACATCAGTGCCCAACCTCACTAATGCTCGTGGCTGAATGGAAGCAAGTCCCAGCTGATGAAACTGTGGGTTTGCACAACCAAAGAATTGCTGAATAAGCTACGGACAACTAACATAATTGCATTTTATCGATGGCAATTTGATGTGACGAGATCCTGAGGCCCATTGTCGTGCTGCCATTCATCAGCCGCCATAACCATATGTTTCAGCATGATAATGTCGCAAGGATCTGTACACAATTCCTGGAAGCTGAAAATGTCCCAGTTCTTCCACGGCCTGCATACTCACCAGACATCCCCCATAGAGCATATTTGGGATGCTCTGGATCAAAGTGTAAGACAGCGTATTCCTGTTCACGCCAATAACCAGCAACTTCGCAAAGCCATTGAAGAGGAGTGGGACAATATTCCACAGCCCACAATCAACAGCCTGATCAACTCTATGTGAAGGAGATGTGTCGCGCTATATGAGGAAAATGGTGGACACACTGGTTTTCTGATCCACAACCCTACCTATCTGTGACCAGATGCATACCTGTATCCCCAGTCATGTGAACTCCATAGATTAGGGCCTAATGAATTTATAACAATTGACTGATTTTCTTATATGTACTGTAACTCTGTAAAACCTTTGAAATTGTTGAATGCTGCATTTATATTTTTGTTCAGTGTAAAAACTAAAGTCTGTGATCACTTGGGATACACACACAGCCTGCCACACTAAATGACACAAATGCACTTCCCAAGTTATATCAATCAATCAATCATTTTTTATTTCTAAAGCACATTTAAAAACAACACGAGTTGACCAAAGTGCTTTACAGACCCAACTGTACAAAACATATAGACAAATACACCATAAAACAAAACAAAACACTAAATAAAACCGCATGTAGCTAAGAACAGTTAAAAGCAGCAGAAAAGAGATGGGTCTTCAACCTAGATTTAAAACACTCGACGGAATCACAGGATTTAATGTGTAATGGGAGACTATTCCAAACACGCGGTGCTGCTACCGCAAAGGCACGATCTCCCTTAGTTTTTAACCGAGATTTTGGAACATTTAAAATGAAGCTTTGAGATGATCTTAGTGGTCTAGCAGCAACATGATGCTGTAACAAACTAGAGATATATACAGGGGCAAGCCCATGTAAACCTTTAAAAACCATTAAGAGGACCTTGAAATGCACCCTATACTCAACAGGAAGCCAGTGCAAAGAAGCCAGCACCGGAGAGATACTGGAACATTTCCTGGTGCCAGTCAACAGTCTGGCAGCAGCATTCTGGACCAGTTGCAGCCGTGAAAGCAATTTCTTAGACAACCCCAAATAAAGAGAATTACAGTAATCCAATCTGGACGAAATGAATGCATGGATCACAGTTTCCATATCTTTGAAAGACAGGAAGCCTTTCAATTAGGCAATGCCCCTCAATTGAAAAAAGCTGCCCTTAACCACAGCATTTACTTGTTTATCAAATTTTAGTTCGGAATCAAAAATCACACCAAGGTTCCTCACCTGAGTATTAACATTAGAGGCCAAAGGGCCCAAGTCAAGTGCAATCTGATTTGCTAGCTTTGGTGGGCCAAAAATCACCACTTCGAATTTGGATTCGTTCAGCTGAAGGAAACTTGATGCCATCCACAGCTTTATTTTGTCCAGACAGTCAAGCAAAGCTGACCATTTTGAGATGTCTTTCATTTTCAAAGGAAGATACAACTGGGTGTCATCTGCATAACAATGGTATGCTACACCATGCTTTTGACAGATTAATCCCAGAGGAAGCATATATAAGGAAAACAAGACAGGGCCAAGACACGAACCCTGAGGGACCCCAGAGATGATGGGACGAGCTGAGGAAATAGAGCTCCCTATTTCCACCGCAAAGGTTCTCCCCTGTAAATATGATGACAACCACCCTAATGCAATCCCCCTAATGCCCACCCACAGACTCAGACGCTCAAGGAGAATCCCATGATCCACTATATCAGTGGCAGACTGGCCATCTGGCATTTCAGGCAAATGCCAGTTGGACTGGTCCATATTGAGACCAGTGGGCCTGTTTAACTTGTGTTTTCTGGGCTAAATTATCATTATCTGGTTAATACCGGAGGCCTCAAGGAAAGAAATGGGCCAGTGTGTTAGAAATGCCAGGTCCGATTTCTGGTCCCAGTCCCCTGTATCAGTCAATCACATAATTTCTCTCAAATGACATTTGCAGTGGTCGCAGACAGCTGATGGGTTGCCGGATCCTTAATTACTTAATTAAGTAAATCTCCCCTTTCCCATTGAAGTAAGCAATAGTTTTACAGGGATTAGCCGTCTCCTGGGTTGGAGGTAAGTCTATATTATTTACCACTTTTTCTGTATTTAGCAAATGCTATCCATCGTTTTTATCCATTTAGCCAACTACCAGGGATATTCTACAAAAGATGCAGCAGCAGTTGTATTACCCAAGGTCCTTGAGTCGTATACTAATGCAATTACATTACAACCTACCACTCAGCCAGGATATTGATATTGAGATATTGTAGTCTTCCTACAGTACTCATTGTTAAATTTGCACTGCATAATGGCATTCATTTAATCCTCTTGCAGTTGTCTAACTGGAAAGCGTTGACAGCTTGACATCTACTTGAGGGTGTTCATAACCTGCCAATTTCACTTCAAGCATCAATTTACTGATTTATTTGGTAGGTTGTGTTAGCTAGAGCTAGTTGGCTCCGCTAAAACATCTGTATTTTTCATCCTATAGCTTGTTCTCCATCTTATTTTTAAATAGTGAGCAATCATGTTTTCTGCACTGTTATTCCATGACTGATCAACACCTTTATTCTCATGGCTCTCTCTCATCTCTGTGCAGCAGATGTATAGTGGGCAATATGTTTGGAATTGCAATAAAACCGCAGTATCGAATCATTATGTAGAATTGTGAGAATCGTAATATTGTATTGGGAGGTCCCTGGCAATTCCCAGCCCTACCTGACATGGAATGTGAAATACTATGTCATCCATTTTCACTCACAAGTCAGTGAATAAGTCCCTAAACCTCTGAGTTATGTTATTAATGTGAATCACAATCATGATGAGTCAGCCTCCAAATTACAGAAAGTTAACTTCCCTTTCCACCAGAGATAAATGGCCTTCTCCACCCCAGGGTTTGAGTCAAAAGAAAATGACCGCAAGCGGGAGTATTGTGTTGACATTTTATCAAATAACTAATGAAAGCGTCCCTGATACGCTTGTGGAGATTGAACAAGTAAGTGAATTACTCTTTCATAACATCATAATGGATTATGACAAATAATAAACTCGTAGTAGGAGATAAATAGGGAGTATTAAACGTGGGCAGTGTGAGGGAGTAAGAGAGTGGTACTGGTTCATTACTACAGCAGGGTGAGGGTGATTTAAGTTAAAGGGTGGATGTTTCGGCCAATGAGATATATACACAGTATATATACAGTATATACATAAAGTGCATTCGGAAAGTATTCAGACCCCTTGACTTTTTTGCTGTATTTTGTTACGTTATAGCCTTGTTTTAAATTTTTTTAAATGGATTAAACCGTCAATCTACATACAATATCCCATAATGACAAAGCAAAAATCGTTTTTTTTTTAAATGTTCGCAATTCTTTTATTTTTTTTAAACCCGGGAAGTATCACATTTACATAAGTATTCAGACCCTTTAGTCAGTACTTTGTTTAAGCACCTTTGGCAGCGATTGCAGCCTCAAGTCTTCTTGGGTATGATGCTACAAGCATGGCACACCTGTATTTGGGGAGTTTCTCCCATTCTTCTCTGCAGATCCTCTCAAGTTCTGTCAGGTTGGATAGGGAGGGTCGCTGCACAGCTATTTTCAGGTCTCTCCA
This sequence comes from Thymallus thymallus, assembly GCA_023634145.1. Classification (NCBI taxonomy): domain Eukaryota; kingdom Metazoa; phylum Chordata; class Actinopteri; order Salmoniformes; family Salmonidae; genus Thymallus; species Thymallus thymallus. Next base: position 14,343,569 of record CM042398.1, read on the forward strand.
GAGATGTTTGAGTCCGGGCTCTGGCTGGGCTACTCAAGGATATTCAGAGACTTGTCCCAAAGCCACTCCTGTGTTGTCTTGGCTGTGTGCTTAGGGTTATTGTCCTGTTGTAAGGTGAATCTTTGCCCCAATCTGAGAGAGATCCTTCATCAAGGATCTCTCTGTACTTGCTCCGTTCATCTTTCCCTCAATCCTGACTAGTCTCCCAGTCCCTGCCACTGAAAGACATCCCCACAGCATGATGCTGCCACCGCCATGCTTCACCGTAGGGATGGTGCCAGGTTTCCTCCAGAAGTGATGCTTGGCATTCAGGTCAAAGAGTTCAATCTTTGTTTCATCAGACCAGAGAATCTTGTTTCTCATGGTCTGAGAGTCCTTTAGGTGCCTTTTGGCAAACTCCAAGTGGGCTGTCATGTGCCTTTTACTGAGGAGTGGCTTCAGTCTACCATAAAGGCCTGATTGGTGGAGTGCTGCAGAGATGGTTGTCCTTCTGGAAGATTCTCCCATCTCCACAGAGTAAATCAGGTATCTGTTTTTTTATTTGTAATACATTTGTAAAAAACTGTTTTGTCATTATGGGGTATTGTGTGTAGATTGATGAGGATTTCAGTCTATAAGGCTGTAACGTAACAAAATGTGGAAAAAGGGGTCTGCATAATTTCTGAATGCAATGTAAATATATACACTGAACAAAATAAAAATATAAACGCAACGTAAAATGTTGGTCCCATATTTCATGAGCTGAAATAAAAGATCCCAGAAATATTACATAAACAAAAAAAGCTTATTTCTCTCAACCTTTGTGCACAAATGTGTTTATATCACTGTTAGTTCGCATTTCTCCTCTGTTAGGTGGATGGATTAAGAAACTGATTAAACAGCATGATCATTACACAGGTGCACCTTGTGCTGGGCACAATAGAAGGCCACTATAAAATATGCAGCTTTGTCACACAATACAATGCCACAGATGCCTCAAGTTGAGGGAGCGTGCAATTGACATGCTGACTGCAGGAATGCCCACCTGAGCTGTCATTTTAGAGAAATTGGCAGTATGTCCAACCAGTCTCACAACCACAGACCACATGTAACCATGCGAGCCCAGGACCTCCACATCCGGCTTCTTCACCTGCAGGATCAGGTGAAGCCAGCGGGACAGCTGATGAAACTAAGGAGTATTTCTGTCTGTCTGGGTCTGGTTCCCCAGTGGCCCCTGCACAGTCATGTGAAATCCATAGATTAGGGCCTAATCTGTAACTCTGTGAAATTGTTAATTGTTGCACTTATATTTTTGTTCCAATATTATATATATATCACACCCACCACTGGTTTCAGCATGGGAATACAAAGCACAGCACTGGACCTGAGCCTACTAGAGCCCCCTTGTTACACCTATATACACTCCTTAGCCAAATACATTTAACCTCAGTTTTTCACAATTCCTGACATTTAATACTAGTAAACATTCCCTGTCTTAGGTCAGTTAGGATCACCACTTTATTTTAAGAATGTGAAATGTCAACATACTTGTAGAGAGAATGATTTATTTCTGCTTTTATTTCTTTCATCACATTCCCAGTGGGTCAGAAGTTTACATACACTGAATTAGTATTTGGTAGCATTGCCTTTAAATTGTTTAACTTGGGTCAAACTTTTCAGGTAGCCTTCCACAAGCTTCCCACAATAAGTTGGAGAATTATGGCCCATTCCTCCTGACAGAACAGGTTTGTAGGCCACCTTGCTCGCACACGTTTTTTCAGTTGTGCCCACAAATTTTCTATAGGATTGAGGTCAGGGCTTTGTGATGGCCACTCCAATACCTTGACTTTGTTGTCCTTAAGCCATTTTGCCACAACTTTGGCAGTATGCTTGGGGTCATTGTCCATTTGGAAGACCCATTTGCAACCAAGCTTTAACTTCCTGACTGATGTCTTGAGATGTTGCTTCAATATTTCCAATTTCTATTTTGTGAAGTGCACCAGTCCCTCCTGCAGCAAAGCACCCCCACAAGATGATGCTGCCACCCCCGTGCTTCACGGTTGGGATGGTGTTCTTCGGCTCGCAAGCCTCCCCCTTTTCCCCAAACATAACGAGTCATTATGGCCAAACAGTTCTATTTTTGTTTCATCAGACCAGAGGACATTTCTCCAAAAAGTACCATCTTTGTCCCCATGTGCAGTTGCAAACTGTAGTCTGTCTTTTTTGTGGCGGTTTTGGAGCTGTGGCTTCTTCCTTGCAGAGCGGCCTTTCTGGTTATGTCATTATAGGAATCGTTTTACTGTGGATATAGATACTTTTGTACCTGTTTCCTCCAGCATCATCACAAGGTGCTGTTGTTGTGCGATTGATTTGCACTTTTCACACCAGAGTACATTAATCTCTAGGAGACAGAACACGTCTCCTTCCTGAGCAGTATGGACGGCTGCGTGGTCCCATGGTGTTTATACTCGCATACTATTGTTTGTACAGATGAACGTGGTACCTTCAGGCGTTTGGAAATGGCTCCCAAGGATGAACCAGACTTGTGGAGGTCTTGGCTGATTTCTTTTGATTTTCCCATGATGTCGAGCAAAACGGCACTGCGTTTGAAGGTAGGCCTTGAAATACATCCACAGGTACAACTCCAATTGACTCAAATGATGTCAATTAGCCTGTCAGAAGCTTCTAAAGCCATGACATCATTTTCTGGAATTTTCCAAGCTGTTTAAAGGCACAGTCAACTTAGTGTATGTAAACTTCTGACCCACTGGAATTGTGATAGAATATTTATCTTATAATTCACTATGTCTCTAAACAATTGTTGGAAGAATGATTGTGCATTGCACAAAATGTCCTAACTAGCCAAAACTATAGTTTGTTAACATGTCTGTGGAGTGGTTTAAAAATGAGTTTTAATGACTTCAACCTAAGTTTATGTAAACTTCCGACAGATCTTACCAGCTGAGACTGTAATAGTGTTACATACACACACGACACTGCCTGTAAGGAAGACCACAGCAGTGAGGGGTGAGACACTGCCCTCTACTGGTAGCTCATGTTCAGGTCAGGGAAATCCTTCTTTCCTGCTTGGCCAAGCGTATTCATCAATCTCTGTCTGGTGGAGCCCTGGGCAGCTCGAACAGTCACAGCCTGACAAATGGGGTCTTATTTGGGATAATGGGGTCTAATCTGGGCTAAACCAGCAGGATGGGAGGCCCACGCCAACCTCTACCACCACCCTCTCTCCTCAGAGGCATCACATACAGTGTAGCTCAGATGATAGAAAACGCAGTTAGTGCATACATGTTCATACTTTTTTCGTACTGGTCCCCTGTGGGAATTGAACCCAAAGTCTCTACCAGATTGTAATGCATGATAAACTGGCTGGACCAAAACAGAACATAGCCAGAGGAAGAGGTTAGGAGAGAGAGGGAGATAGCAATAAGACAGACATTGAGAAAGAAAACACAATGGTAGAGAATGACAGTCAGACAGAGACAAGGCTCCAGGAGACAATATTGAAGGTCATTCACATCAGGCTGATTGTCTAGTTCACACCACGTTTCATCAGCGCCATCAATGTTTAAAATAGTGTTAGTTGACTGAAAGACAATAACTTTAAATTGGAAAAAAAGATTTGCAGTTCAATTAAAATGTACAATTGCTATGAACAGCAGAATACTCTGCCTCTCCAATGAAATCTTGCAACATTGCTGCCGAACTACAGCACACCATCAGATTTAATTTAAACCTAATTACAGCACACCATCACAATGCCATTAAACCAGAAGTATAGATCAAGCAAGCCAGGGTTTAATGGATATTTAATTGTAATTCTTGATTAGCCATATACTGTTCCTATTAGTAAGTGCTTTCTCATGCATTGTAATTTACAATCACTCCAAAGAGAGCAAATTAGAGACAAGAAATATCAGAGACCTTTTTCAGTTGTGTATAGTGTAATATTGAACAGAAGTCTTCTTTAATATATACATATTATACAAGACATTATGTGCACATAGTAGTTAGCAATGAAAAAAAAGAGAAAAAAAAGAAAACATCAGCCAGCAGGGATGTGTCCATGGGATGTGTCCGCAGCAGTAGGGGTAGTGAAGCTTCTTTCAAATTGGGGAGACGCGGGAGCAACAGTCCCAGTTCCCAACGCCTCCTAGTTTTTCCCCCCACACGGCCGACATGTCGTCATTTCTACAGATGTGATTAACGGTCACCGCACACCAAACACAAAATGATAGCACATCAGGCGACAAGATAATGTTTACATATCTTGCATTACTCATCTCATATGTATATACTGTATCTTAGTCCATGCCGCTTGTCCATATGTATATAGGCCTAATTCATTCCTTACTTTGATTTGTGTGTATTGGGTAATTGTTAGATGTTAGATATTATTGCACTGTCGGAACTAGAAGCACAAGCATTTCACTACACCCGCAATAACATCTGCTAAACATGTGTATGTGACCAATACAATTTGATTTGATTCTCCAGGAGAATCAGGACGAAAGGCATCCAACGTGCAGAATGCCCAAACTCAAACTCACATGTAAGTGACGGTTAGTTGTTCCGCATTTCCCAAATATAAATGTACCTTATCTTTATGGAGTAGGTGGGCAGGTGTCAGAGGCAGTAGGACTCAACAGGCAACTCTCCAAGAAGCTCATCAAGGTCATCTGCACAACACAGAGAGACAGACAAATTCAATCAAACACACAGGGTGGAGCTGCTGATTGGTTTACCAAGAACATACACTCATATGCATATCCAAGTCACACCTGCATCCCAGGACTGGTCCTGTGGTGCAGCAGAGGGGGGGCCCTGGAGATCAGCTCCAGAGTCTGCAGAGTCCTGTGGGACCCGAACATCATCTTCATCATCATCATAGAACAACTCCATCTGACACACAGGGGCTCCTGGGACACTGGGGGACTGATCAGGTGATTCCAACAGAGGCTCCTACATTCAACAGTAGAGTTAGACAAACAAATACAAAAACAGTTTCTCTCATCAATGATGTCATTGTTACATCAAACTCCCAACAACCTAGGAAAACAACAAGATATCCTCCAGGCTTTGGTAGATGTCTCTCACCAGGTCGATTGGGAGCAGCTGGGTCTTTGTGGAGGACAGGGTTGAGCCGTCGTGGGGGTAGATCTTCAGGAGGTTGTTGGGCGTCACGTTCAGGTAGTGGTTACGATGGGACGGAGAGAACACACCCACCTTCATGAAGAGAAAACTAATTATGAGTCTACAGCTAACATGGTGCAAAAATGATCACCTATACACACACACACAACTACAATTTGTTTTGTGATTTTATTGCGACTGGTTCATCAATCATTTTGAAGAATCCGACAAATGGTTTGCAATGAAACAGTGAGGTGTGGCCAGTAGAACTGAGTCCTACCTGTTTGAGCAGCAGTACAGCCCCTGTCTTGAGCTCCCCTAGTCTGTCCTCTAGGAGGCGCCGGTGCACTGTGCCCTGCATCTCTCCTACAGTCACACACACACACACACACACACACACACACACATTACTACTGTGCTCTACTGGTGCAATCAGAGCAAAACAACATACCTAGCCACTGTGCTTCTGCATAAGCTTTGCTTGCTCTTTGGGGTTTAGGCTGGATATCTGTATAGCATTCTGTGACAACTGTGGATGTAAAAAGGGCTTTATAAAATACATGTGATTGATAGAACATGGATCACAACATTATTCCTACTAATGACAATACAGTCAGTGTAGTAATCGTTGCATTCCCCCTCCAGTGGTCATCGGTTCACAGGTAACACCATGGGCCACACTTTAGGAGGGAAATGCACATGATTGAGACTGAATAGTCCGAGGTGATCAGCATGAAGCTAATACCCGTTCATTTGATGCTGATCCATGAGGATAGAATCACTAATAAGCACTTAACACTAAGGTTAAGTATCTACTCTAATAGATCTGCTCAGGAGTTCTTCAAGCCACCTCTCCTGAGGCTATGATGACATACAAGGTTCAAGCAATACTCAGGGAGAAAGAGGAACTGCAAGAAAATGAGAGAGAAAGAGAGAGAAATGGAAGAAACAGTGCCCTGAGGACAAGGAACAAACCAGATGTCTTCTACTGAATCGAGTGCTGTGTGTAATCAGGCATAGCACACTGGCTGAACTTTTACACCCTGCAGTAGGAAGCTAATTCAGGTGAATTCTCAGTGGCGCACACACACACACTGCCAGCCACATACACTGACTACAATGGCTGTGTTACCAGTTCTACCTACAGAACACAAGCTTACCACCAGCAGGCCTTACCTGTGGGATCCATGAACACAGCCTTGGCATCAGCGTGTGTCTGGAGGATGCTCTTTACTACCACAGCCATGTTGGGGACCTTGTTCTTCGCCAGCTGTTTCAGGGCCGCCTGGGGGGGAGAGATGAAGAGATGGAGGGGGGTGAGATGAAGAGATGGAGGGGGGTGAGACGGGGCACCACCTTCGTATTAGAGCATTACAAAACACGTTCAAACAACTGTCATTAATTAAACAGTTCAGTTCCTTATGCAGAGTTGCCATTAGAGGTGGAACATTAAGACGGTAAAACAACACAACAGCCATTAGGATGATTATTAGGATGATTATTAGGATGATTATTAGGATGATTATTAGGATGATTAACGCGTGATCATGTCTGGGATCACATCTACTAACACCCTGTCATTTGTCCTGTTTATACTGATAGGCCGCCACCACAGAGACTAGGGACATTAACAGAGAGAAACAGCCCATAAACTTCAATCAGGGAGGCTGCCGTGGGTGCAAAACAACATGCTCATGAAGTCAAATTATGCAAACGGTATTACACACACGTGTAGATTATTTTCCACCAGATGATATATGCATGTAAAGCTTCTAACATTAAATATGCACTTCAAATGATGCATATTCTTGAAGGGTACATGGCAACGCACAGCCTGAACACTGTTAGCCTTTCAGTCACCTTTCATGCCATTTACTCTACCATAGGCTGTGTAAAGTGGATAACGCTAAATGTGCTGGTCACCTTGCGGAGTACCATGGCCACACTGTAAGAGTGCAGAAAACAGGAGGGGTTCCTTTCGTCCAGTCCCATCTCTGCCTTCATCGCTGCCCACGGACCTCCACTAAAATCCTCTTCCTCAGTCTGAGAGTTGGGAACCTGGACACATTTTTTCACACACAAACACACACACATTACAACAAATGTTTATAAAGCAACATGACATAATAAATAATGTTCAACAACATATATGATATATTGTGTAAATGTATAGGCTACACATCAGTGTGATAGTACCTGACTGGGCAGTCGAGCGACTGCCCCATGTGCAGGTGTCTGAGGAATAGCCACCACAATGTCATCCAGGCTCTGCCCATGGAGCTGCTTTAAGGAGAGAGAATGGAACCCTGCAGTAGCTTAGTATCACAACCAAGCACATTGTTGACTGCTGAGATTAGTTAGACTACAAATAAACAGATAGATGTAGGCAGGGACAGAGGCAGAAAGAGGCCCACCTGTTGTGGAAGCATTCCTGCAGGGCCGGGGAAGCGGCGGGTATTGGGCCGAGTGTGGTCAGAACGGGGTCTCTGGGGGGTCTTGTTGGAGTTGGACACCAGCTGGACCAGGTGGTTAGTGAAGACGGGCGTGTGGAGGGAACGGGGGGTGAGACTGGGGGAGGGCATGGGTCCACCAAACCTACTAGAGGGCGCTGGGGAGATGGGGTCAAAAAGGCTACGTCCCTGAGCCTGAGGGGTAGCCCAGGGTCTCTGTACCTGGGAAGGAGGCCCTCTGACTAGCCTGGGGGTCACAGACCTGGGGAAGGGGCTGGAGAAGGGAGAGGAGGCCATGGTGAGGCTACGAAACACTGGGCTCTGGGGTGGAGCTGGGAGGAAAGCAGCACTTGGACAAGGGCCAGGAGAGGGGCAGGGGCCAGGGAATGAGGACCTGTGGGGTATATTACTACAGGGAAGACCAGACATTTGGTTAGACATTTGGTTTGAGGTACTGAATCCTCTCAGACCCACATTGGGCCTGGTTTGAGCCTCACTACAGGCTGAGGGCCGTAGTCTTTTGGCTGGGGATACAGAGTCATCACTGGGCTTGGTTAGATATGGAGCTTGGGCTGCAGCTGGAGCGGTTTCTCGGACCTGAGACCAAGCACTCATCTGTGGATCACTTTCATCCAGGTCTGCCAGGTCAACATCCCAATCATCAAAGTCATCCTGCGGCGAGGGGGCCTTTTGGTTTCCTGTAGTGTTTGAATTCATCTGTTGAGGTGGTGCTGAGCTCTGTTGGGGAACTGTACATTGTCCCCTACTCAGTGTAGGAAGGTGGAGAGGGGGAGGAGGTAATAAGGGCAGTGGTTTAGATGTAGCGAGCTGTCTTAAACCCAAAGCAGCACACTGTCCTACAGTGCTCGGTGTTGTGTTCTCTGACCCTGGGCCAATCGACAGGCCCCTATGGGCAGGTATGCCCTCTGTGGATGGTTGCTGTGCATTCTTCTGGCAATAGGGAACCGCAGGAGTTGAGGCTGCAGTTGAAGAACGGAGGAAACAGGACTGTGCTGCAGAGGACACTGTGTTAGCAGACACTGGTGGAACGGACCAGTTTATCTCAAGTAGATCCTAATGAACACATACATACACACAAGAAATAGCAAAGGAGGACATTATTGTATAACGCGTATTCAAAGAAAGCTAAATTGTTTCACAACAGTAACGTTATACTACGTTACTTGTGATGTCAATCTGAGGATTTATAGGAGGGCTATAATCTGTCATATCTCTCTTAAACGGCAGGTGGTAACCACTGACTAAATCATAGCAATCAGGTAGGATGTGTCAATCAGTTTGCAGCACCTCATCATCGAAGTCCTCCCCAACGTTAAATAATCCATTCCACTTGCAAGTCTGCCAAAATGAAATAAACATATTAAAATGCAACATAGTCAACTAAGAAAGTTCTATATGTAAGTGACATCTCGCCAACTAGATGTCTGGCTAACACTGTTAGCTACGTGGAAATCGAGCTCATTTGAAAACTTGTGGCAGCTACCGACCTGGGCTGGGGGTCGGACCAGAGCTAGCAGCTAGCAAACAAACAAGACTGATTCTTACCATCGCAGTCATGGGATCTCGTGTCGACTGTCTTTTCTAACCGTCTATTTACATCGATACATAAGATCAATCGAAAGTTTAGATGTAATTTAATTCAGCCATCCTGTACTTGCTGCCGTAAAGAAAATGCGAACTTTTCAAGCAAAGCAAGGTGTTGTAAAAGTGAGATTGGCGCCGCCACGTTCAAGTAGAACGTAATATGTAATCAATGTTTACGTTGCGTGACGTTGGCGAGATGGGTCGTCACTTGTTGCCACCTGCTGACTATTTCAGGTAATGCAGTACCCGAATATCAGCTCGCATTCCCCGTCTATTTATAACAGGCACTAAACTTGGATTGGAACAACAGTATCTTGTGAAAGGACATTTGGACGTGTCTGTAAAATACGTCATGAAATAATGGAAAACAAATGACATTTTCCACAACAGCAAATTTACTATATTTTGTTCACATGAAAAAATTCTGAATTCACAGTGGTTACAAGTTCAAGGTGAGTAGAATTCTATGTTCACACAACATTGATACTATGTAAATGCAATCTTCAAAGACCAGAGACTAAATTAAATGTTGTCTGCGCCTGCAGTAAAGTCTTGATTTTCGTTTTGTATTAGCCATAACAGTAGGTTTTTAGTCAGTGTGCTAAGTAAAATGTTCTGTTCTGAGTCATGTTGTGTCCACTGTAAGCAACTCAAATTGAAACTGTTTCAAATATGTTGCTCAAAGACCTCTCTTTATCTCTCCCTCAGGGGGTTGCTCGAGATTCCACCCCAGTTTTGGGTGTCATGTCCAGGGACACATTTGCCTTCAGCTCAGCCGCCTTGCATTCTCTGAAAGTGGATCAGGAGCTCCAGGAGTGGGAGGATAAGCAGCAGGCATTGGCTCACAGGAGGGCCATGAGCCGGCCACCTGTGTCTCGGGCCTCCAGACCCCCTCCCAGAAAGCAGCGGGGCCTCCAGGAGATCCGGGTCTATGAGGCCCGATGCAGAGACACCACAATCCACAACACCTTTATGTGTGGGGACATGAAGGGAGTGCACACTGTGTTGAAGGACCCCTGCATGGTCAACGCACTGATGGAAACAGTACATGAGGAGATGGTGTGGGCTCCAGAGCTGGGTAGGTGTCAAACACAGAGAACATAAACTCACTTTTACTGTATGCTTCACTGTTGTCTTTTTGTTAGATCTATCTGTGCCTTTCTTATAGATCTTCCCATCATTCCCCAATTACTGCTCATTGACTCTCTTTATTCTATGCTCTAAACATACTTAAGCCTCTCTGGGTATGAGCATCTGCTACGTAAACAATGTACATGCTCTCTGTCCCTCTGACAGGGATGTGGACCCTGAGCTCCAAGATCAAGCAGACATCTGCATTGCGTTTGGCAGCCAGCAGGGGACACTTAGGCTGTGTGGAGGAGCTGCTGTTTCGAGGGGCGGAGGTGGATGCTGACCCTGGTGGCAGCACAGCCCTACATGATGCCTGTATAGGTGGCCATGACAACTGTGTCCAGCTGCTGCTAGCCCATGGAGCAGACCCAGACCTGCTGGCAGAGGACGGCAGTGCACCCCTTCACCTCTGCAGCACCGCCCAGACATTCCAGTGAGTGATAGCGCACGTAGCCATACTAACACTCTACCTTGTGATAAATTCTATTATTTATACATAAAGAAATGTTTCAAAGGTTATATGGTAGGTGGGTCTGTTGATGTGTTGTCTTGGATGCTAATAAATGATAATCATAAGGTGATACTCTCTCCAGGTGTGCTGAGCTGCTGGTTACGGGTGGGGCAGAGGTCAATGTGTTGACCAGTGAAACAAGGCTAACGCCTCTCCATGTGGCGGCTCGTCGGGGTCTGGAGGAGCATGTAAAGCTATTTCTGACCCATGGAGCAGACGTGTCAGCCAGGAACCGTGAGGGGGAGACCCCCCTGAATGCAGCCTGTGGTGGGGCTGAGAGGCCTGCGGAGGCGGGGCGGTACCTCCGCGTAGTCCAGATGCTGCTGGGAGCTGGGGCTGACCCCTGCACTGCAGGCAGGAAGCACCACACACCTCTGCACAATGCCTGTGGTAACTGCAGCCCACGCATCGCAGAAATGTTACTACAGCATGGAGCCAAAGCAGACGTGCAGAACTGTGCAGGATACACACCCATGGACTGTCTGTTACAGGTGAGGTTAAGGGTGGGGATATGGGGTGGGGGGGTTATTTAATTATATTTAGAATCTTCATAATCAGTGAGTGGTAGATAAAACAGACTTTTTCACCTTCTCCTCTCTGCAGGTGGTGGAGGACTATCCAGACCAGCATCCTGAGGCAGTAGCACGCTCCCTACTAAACCACGGGGCCAAGGCCGGTAAAAGCTTGGTATGTCAGGGTGGGCAATTGAAAAGTGAGTTGGGCCAAGTTGTGTGTAAAAATGCCAGCTGGAGGCTGCATTTGGGCCCATTTAATTATAGTTTATTGGGATGAAATATGTGCACCAGCAAAAGCTTGATTTTATTTAATTTGGGGGCACTATGAAAATGTTGTAAAGCTTATTCCCTGCAATTCTATGTAGACCACATATTTTGGATGGCAGACTATTTCATGATAATAACCCAAAGCTTTCCTCCATATAGATGCTGAAGCTCTGCCTCCTCTCCCCTGCCACTCTGGAGGTAATGCTGAACTGCTATGCTGTAGTCCCTTCCTGTGAGGAATGGATGGAGTCTATCCCTCTTGAGATACATGAGGTTTGTCCTTTTCTCTGTTTTCAGCTCTCTCCTTCACTGCCTGAACCACCTAATGTCCTTCTTCCCTATCCCCTCACTATCTCTCTGTCCCCAGGCGCACCAGGGTTTCTTTGACTCTGTGAGGCAGATGACTAGCCAGCCCCGCTCCCTGCAGCACCTGTGCCGCTGTGCTCTGCGCCGGCACTTAGGAAAAGGTATCGACGCAGCCATCAGTAGATTGGACATCCCCAGCTCTCTGATGGAGTATCTACTACTTCGGAATGACGGGGAGGTCCGGTGAATAAAGTGGAACACATGGGACAGAAGCCAAGATAGATAATGATTTGCATTTACAATCACTAAAAGAATGGTTGCAATAATTAGTGTATTCTGTATTAATGTATTAATAAATCAACTTACTATTTTGTCTGTAAAAATGTGGTACTATTTTTCTGAACTAATTTATGTTATTGTATGAATTGTATATGTATGGACTATTGGTAGGAATGAAAAGGCATCTCAGAATGTATTGACAACAACTCAGACTGTATGAATCTCAACTACTGCCCAGGCTGCTTAATCTGCACAGGTGAAATCAACCACCCATTACAGGTACGCTATTGCTTTCATCTGTACTTTTTTTTCTGCACATTAAGGAGAGAGAATGTGAGGAGAGGAAGGCACTTTGGAGTATTTTAGATTTTTACCATTATTTTGTTCCTTGCTCGTGCCCGTTTGCGTGCCAGCTACACAAGAATTGGACGTCCCAAGGATCCGTGCTAGCACTAACCAACCTACGTGCTGGTGGCGTAACGTCTGGGTTTATGTGGCCCTCTACACTAGTTTTATTATTGGGGCTGTGGCTAAATTAGCATGGTAGCGTGTTGTCAAACATGATTTGAATACATAGCAGGTAAGCACACCTCTTATATTCTTAACTATTCAAATGCGCATATAACTGATGTGTGCATTTAATAAAAACATATATAGAAATAAGTTTGACAACGTAATGAATGTAAAGTTAGCGAACGAAGGTCGTCCTATTGTTATTAGCGCTAGCTAGCTTACCTAGCTAGCTAACCTACCAATTTGTCTTCTAACGTTAGTATAAACATTGAAAAACATTTTCGTCTGTATCGAGCTAGTTCTCCAACGGATGCACAGTGTAGTAGTAGTAAACACAGTAGTGACGTGTTTTAACTGGATTGACATTAGTTAGATAACTAACTACGGTATGCTAGCTAACTAGTTAGCTAACTTTTGTGACAACATTGTCAGGCCATGACTTACGAAACGATAGACGGTTGCTTTGAAGTAGCACTTAATCACTGTCCATGACAGTGGTAATACAGGTCTCTGTCCATGACAGTGGTAATACAGGTCTCTGTCCATGACAGTGGTAATACAGGCCTCTGTCCATGACAGTGGTAATACAGGTCTCTGTCCCAGACAGTCGCAATACAGGTCTCTGCACATAGGCCTTCTACTCATGTATCTATGCACTTCTTTGGAAAATAGTGGGCCAGGTACAACATTTAGAAATATGGAGTCTTGTGAAACTTCACTTCTCTTTTGCATTTCAACAGACACTAAGGACAGAGATGGCGGTGTGTGCATTGACAATGGATGGGATGGGAGAAGAGGTGGCTGCAGTAAGCAGTGTGTTACTCCTGGTCTTGGCCCTGGTCCTGGCTTGGCTCTCCACACAAGTGGCAGATCGGGGAGACCACATCCTGAGCACCATCCTTACAGTCGGGGCCCACGCCTCTCTAATCGGACTGGGGGGCCATGACAGTTACAGTGGAGGGCCTCCCAGTGCAGACACCCCAGAGCAGCAAACACCTCCACCTTCCCAGGAGAACAAGCCAGAGGAAGGGGAGCCTGGGTCTGAGAGGGAAGATGGAGAGGGGACTGCAGGGGCTGGAGTGGACCTGCTGTTGAATATCCAGGGGAAGAAACCTCAGAGATACCAGTCTGATGATGATGATGATGATGAAGACGATGAGGATGATGAGAATGACTATGAAGAGGAAGAGAAGGTTCAGAAGCTAAGCCCAGTGGTCTCCTGCACCAACATCACAGTTCGTTTGAAGTTCCTGAATGACACAGAAGAGGTGGCAGTCCTGAGGCCCCAGGATACAGTGGGTCTACTGAAGAGGTTAGTATGATATGGCAGCTCTCATTATGCATTTTCTGTGTTTAATCTTTTTTGATTTATTGAACATGCATATCTCTCCCATACAGTCTTAGAGACATTTCTTTATTTCCTCTAGTAAGTACTTCTCAGGGCGGGAGCGTCAGATCAAGTTGATCTACCAGGGCCAGCTGCTTCAGGATCCCAAACGGACTCTGCTCTCCCTCAAAATCTCTCACAACAGTGTGATCCACTGCCACGTGTCCCAGGTGCTGCGGGAGGCCAGCCCAGAGGAGGCAGTTCGCTCTGGGGCTGGGGCTAGTGGAGGAATCAGGGCTGCCGGCCTGGCTCTGAGCACCAGCAGCCTGGTGGTGCCCGTGTTTGTGGTAATGCTAGCTGTGGTCTGGTACTTCCGCATCAACTACCGTCAGTTCTTCACCGCCCCTGCTACCATCTCCCTCGTGGGAGTCACTGTGTTCTTTAGCTTCCTAATCTTTGGGATGCACAGCCGGTGAGCGGGAGAGAAGGCAGGCTGGAGGGGCCCTCATCTGGGCAGGAGAATTAGACAAAATAACAACTGTGCCAGGAGGAGTCGGGGCCTCTGCCTCAGACACCATAGAACTCAACTGGAATCCTAAGAGTGGGCGTGCCTGTGTTTGTGCATGCACCAGCAAATAGCATTACATGAGATTGATTGTATGTGCAGATTCAAGTTATCTGGAATGTGTGTTTGTTAGTATGAAGCAGATATTATACTGAGCTGTAATTTTGCTTCTCAGAAAAACATTGAGTGATTGAGTGGGTCAAGCTCCTGTTGGTCTTTACAGGGTAGAACCATCAGCATCACACCCAGGACCACAGGCTGCTTGGTCCACTGTGTCAGCAATATCTCCTGACCAGTTTGGCTCCACATAGCCTGTTCTGTGTTAGGTTGGTCTCAGAAATTAGGGTCTCTATTCAATCAGATGTGCTTTAGCCAACATCTACATTGCGGTTGTGTGGGTGGTGGAACTGCGTTAGAGCTGTCAAATTCACTGAGGTATAATAAGAACTGGAGACTAAGTCCAAGATGTCCACCTTTTGTTTTCATGGTTATCTACTAACGTTCGCATATGCCAATTCATGGACTGTCTACATCTGGGTTGAATCCGGTTTAAAACCGGACCAACATCACATACACACTAGCCCTCAGTGCGCACAGTGAGCAGCGCCAACGTCATCCAAAAACATGGCAGACAGATTAATAAGAAAATGAAAACAAAATTGGCCTCGGCTACAGTTATTTGAATAATTCTATGGATGTTTTGTGTACAAAGCTGATTACTGAAGTGTCTTATTTGGAATTTTCAAATCTGACTTCTCTGTGTGGCCGTGTATGGAAATTGTCTTTCTCGGCTGATGGTCAGTTAAATTGCAGTACTGAAGCAAAACTAGCAGTCGAAACTGTGCTTTGCTTTAAGAAAAATCCCATGGAGCCTTGTTTACAAGTTTGAACAATGGAATGTGCGATGTAATCTACACCTCAATTAGGCTGATTAAAAATCCTTATTTTGTTTAATGATTTTAAATTTGAGCGTAATTTCTATATAGCCTACAAGTTATTGTTCTGAACTTCTAACGCAAGTAGGACGGGTGTGGCAACAATGAAGAGCTGCAACTAACCGATTTGATGCAGTTACACTACCAAAACATCAGCTATGCGGGTGAAGGCTATCGCTCGTGAACGCTTGATCTGATTGAATCTAGACCTACGATAATGCATTTCTTCACATCATGGCCACATACTCTTTTCATTTCATACATGTTAACGTTCCAGAAATGTTTTGTCTTTTTGTTGTACGTGTTTGAACGAGCAAATCATTTCTTCTTTTGCAACGGAAACAAAATGAAGATTATACAACTAAAGACATGACTCTAAGGCAACTTTGAAACCACTCGCTATGTACGGAGTGCTGGTTATATTTCTACTTTCTTTCCAGCTCTTTGGGAGTGAGCTTCCACCTTAGTTACTGTGGACTGTAATGACTGCCTTATTGCAAGGCAAAACATTTTGTAAGAATGTTTGCTTGAATTACTCTACGCTGATATCTTAATTAGGGTTAATTTAAACATAAGAAGTTAATGCATGAAAATAAGATTTTTGTAAATATGTATTTACTGTACATAGATTGAATGGGATAAAACCACATCGTACACATCAGGATTTTTGTGGGGTAAGTCGACACAGATGAGACGGAAAATCTCTTCACCCCTTAAGTTTGATTGTTTTCCTCTGGTTTCGGTGCTGTGATTCAGATTAAAGACATTCAATTCAATCGGTCCCTGTGTAAAGAGGGAGTACATGTCTGATATTGGACACAATTACAGAACGCAAGAAATCTGAATGACACATGATTTTACTCAGACTAAGAAACCTCAGTACACATGTGAAACGGGATAGAAAGAGCTGTGCATCACATTATTCATATCTGCACACATGTGCTTGTGCAGAAAACAAGTTGTATTTTTGTGAAGTCACATTTTCTATTGCTTCAATTGTCCACTCAAATATTGTTCAGAGACGCTGATACACACAAATAAACAGTTACGCAGCATTAGTAACACAGGCTATTCTTTACCCTACCAGTAAAGAGGAACAAATTAAATGTTATACACAAAATAGGTGTATAGTCTGGTGGGCAGTATAGTATAGTCTGGTGGGCAGTATAGTATAGTCTGGTGGGCAGTATACTATAGTCTGGTGGGCAGCTCAAACAGGTATGAATAACAATATATCTCAAACTTAACTTAGCTAGAGTGAAACTGAAAATGGCAAGAATAACAGTGACTGAAATATCCCATGCAATGGCACTTCTGTCGCAAGTGGTGGCAGATTTGAATTTCTACAAGCACATACACACTGCGCATAAGCAGAGACCGTTAAAGACTTGACTTGAAATAGAGTATTATTGTGCAAAAAGCAGGTTGACTCCACTATAGCATTATTCAACAGGAAGCCGTGTGAGATCTACACCTTGTATAGAGTGATTGTGATTGGTTGGAGAAACTTCAGACTGAGTATGAAGCAGTAAAGCTAGACAGGGAAGAATCACTGTTTAGCATGAAGCTGTGTATGGTAGAGGTTACCGTGTATGTATACAGTATCCAATTAAATCATGATTATTTTACATAGGTCATACCACATGTATACAAAAACACACTGGCTCACTCCATGATACATATCAAAATCTGCATTTACAATTTTCTGAGTGCAGACATTAAATAGACATTCTCACTTGGCACAGTCAATGTAAAAAAAAAAGTTAAATATTGAAATGAAACACACACACCGACTCAACCACAATGGCACATTCAGAGATGCATAGTTATCTGAAAACAAACGAAATCACACACACATGCAGGCCATCAACATGGAAAACAGTCAACTTTACACAACAAATATTCATACACACATGCACCCACACATACACCACTGTGCAATACAGTGCTATTACAGATAAAGCCACCATCAAGTACCCTAATATTGGTGAAACCACAAGATGGCACTGACATGCCCCACCACAATAACAAAGCTGTAGTAGTAAGGTGATGCAATTAGTCCACACCCTTGAAGACAGAATCAAAACAAAAGTAAATGTTTTCTGTTTTTAGGAGAAAACAGATCAGAGTGCAAAAAAGCAGTGTGATTGGTCCATGTCTGAAGCCTAAATCGCTGATTAACAAAAACATAATTATAGTAAACACTCAACGACCCATGTTATAACTGGAATTGCTAAATATTGTCTTCAACAACAAACAAATAAGAATTGTGTTCAAATGAAGGGGTGCTGTGTCCAGTTATGAGTAAAGAGAAGTTACAACCCCTGGGCTAATCAGAGCTGGTATTAATGTGTGAGTTAGTGGATGTGAGTTAATGGGTTATCTTTGATCTGAGAGATAGATAGATAGATAGATAGATAGATAGATAGATACATTTCTTAAGGACAAGGGTATCTGTAGCTCTGTTACGTATCAGACCATGACTTGACAGACTGGGGGAGCTGGATGAAGCTTGGCTCAGAAGTCCATGTCACCCTCCAGTCAACTTCCTGGCGGGGGGGGGGGGGGGGGGGGGGGACTGGGACTACCCTAGTTGAGGTTGTCATAGATACTGGGGGCAGGGGGAACGGAAAGCTTGGGCTTCTTCTTTCTGTTGGATAGGCCTACTAGACTACTCTGGGAGCTACTGCCGGCGCCGGCGCCCCCTCCTCCTCCTGTGCTGTTTAGGCCAAGAGACGTCTTCTTCTTCTTGGGCTTCTTGGAGTCTGAGTTGTTGGTGCCTGGGAGAGAGATCGAGAGGGGAGGATGAGATGAGACCGACTTCCACTGTAATGAACATACAGAATGTGGACCTGAATTCTATTGTCTTACTGGCTTTGGATGAGGCTGAATCGGAGGGGGAGATGTCTGAGGATCCATCCCACTGTAGGCGACTCATGAGAACCTGTCCATCTGAGGCGTCGTAGCAGTCACTCTCCACCATCGTGTCTGCATCGGGCAGAGACGACCTGACAGAGACAACAGACAGAAGCAGTATACATGGTGGAGCCATTCAATCTGCCATACACACACCTACTGTAGTACACATCCAGCCATACAGTTGGGTGCTCATATAGTAGCTAACTAATATAGTCTACCCTCATAGATAAGGCCTGTCCATCTCACTGGCACAACATATCCACAATAAATACATAGTCATTTAATACAACAACTCAAGCAAACACCTGTACATTTAGGGACACCACATGCACCAATCAAGATTGAATATATCAGTTCTAGGAATAAACCATTCAGAGCCATTGGCGGTCTGAGGGTCGGGGGAGGGGCG
The DNA here is from genome assembly GCA_023634145.1 of Thymallus thymallus. NCBI lineage: Eukaryota > Metazoa > Chordata > Actinopteri > Salmoniformes > Salmonidae > Thymallus > Thymallus thymallus. The sequence goes on from CM042398.1 coordinate 14,362,428, forward strand.
CACTCACGCGGACGGCCCCAGGAGGAACACCCTGACGGCCCTCCTCTGTTCGTCCGTGTGCTGGGGGCACCGCTGGGACCTGGCAGGGACACAACATGGCATTACAAATCCCTGAGAAACATCTGCCCACAATGCACAGCGGCCCCGCCTACCCAGGGCCACGGCAGAGATAAGAGTGGGAGAGAGACAGAAATAGACACTGCCAGTGACCAATCAGATGAAGTTTGGAGGTTAGAGGTTAATGTTTGGTCACTGACAGTGTCCAGTTAGTCTCTCACCACGTAAGTCAGGCAGTGTCCAATCAGGGTCTTACATAGTCCAATCAAAGATGAATTGTTTCACTGCGTTCTTAACACAATTTGGTGTTATACAGAACAAAAATGTAAAGGCAACATGCAACAATTTCAGAGATTTTACTGAGTTACAGTTCATAGAAGGAAATCAGTCAATTAAAATAAATTCATTTGGCCCTAATCTATGGATTTCACAACTGGGCAGGGGCACAGCCATGGGTGGGCCTGTAAGGGCATAGGCCCACCCACTTGGGAGCCAGGTCCACTCACTGGGGAGCCAGGCCCAGCCAATCAAAATATGTTTTTCCCCACAAAAGGGCTTAATTACAGACAGAAATACTTCTCAGCATACTTCTCGGGCTCCATCACGGAACACACGTCATTCAAGTCACCTTCCTGACTAACTAGCTTAACAAACACCTCTGAGAACCTGGCAAGGTCCATACTAAAGGGCAGGCTAAGGGATGGACACAGGACGTACTGACATTGACATAAAACTTTCAGGAAGATGTCTGTCTGGCATGGTACAACCCTGAATGGCTCATCGGGATCATAATCAGAAACCTTGAAACTAAGATCTGGTGATAAAGGTGTGTGTGTGTGTGTGTGTGTACTCTGTGTATCTGATAGTACGTTAGGTGGAAATTACAAGACTATTAGAGAGGGTGCATGTGCTGTGTCTGTGTGGCGTAATCCTTACCTGGTGCACATCTTCTTGGTGTGCTCCGAGATCACTCCACATTGCTGCAGACGGGGCAGTGTAGTTAGAGAAGCCAGTCATACACACTGCTGATAAATGTCTTGAAATGTTTGATATGATCAGATATACAGTTAGACTTGTGGATGGATGGTAGAATGGATAAATGAAAACGACTCACTGTTGTCAAAAGAGACCTCAGTTCGTCAGGGCCTAAAGTTTCATAATTGATGCCAGTGTTATAGTTGTACTGCAGTGAGAGAGAGAGAATGATAACAGACATTACATTTACATTTTAGTAATTTAGCAGACACTCTTATCCAGAGCGGCTTACAGTAGTGAGTGCATACAATTTTGTAAAATGTTCATAGTGGTCCCCCGTGGGAATCAGACCCACAACCCTGGGGTTGCAAACGCCATTCTCTACCAACTGAGCCACACAGGACTGTGGCTCAGACATCAACACACTAATAGATATGTAGTATAACAGCAAATGTGAACCAATTGAAAAATGGATTGGTTACCTTGTATGGATCTGCATTGACACTATTACTAAGCTCCCCTGAAAAAGAGAACAGCACATGATCTATCAGTCTACCTGCTATTGACTTCCAAAGACAGATGATGCCCACAACCACCACGAAATAGAGCAGTAATTACAATTAGTGAAATATCCACAATCTGAGCTCTGTGAAACAACCCCAATATTACACGTCACAAACAATTGATTCCTATGCCTGAAAAAACACACAGCGTAAATTTTCACTTTATGATTGGATGCAGCGAAGTTCTCAATAGCTATTGTCCAGTGAGGTAAGAGAACATAATTGATCATTATGTACGTGCTGCAATAGCAAGCATATTTATGAATAAGTATAAGGAAAAACATACAGTACCAGTCAAAAGTTTTAACTTATTTTCTACATTGTAGAATAATAGTGAAGACCTCCCAACTATTAAATAACACACATTGAATCATGTAGTAACCAAAAAATGTTGAGATTCTTCAAAGTAGGCACACTTTGCCTTGATGGCAGCTTTGCAGTGTTGGCATTCTCTCAACCAGCTTCATGAGGTAGTCACCTGGAATGCATTTCAATTAACAGGTGTGACTTGTTAAAAGTTAATTGGTGGAATTTCTTTCCTTAATTAGTTTGAGCCAATCAGTTGTGACAAGGTAGGGGTGGTATACAGAAGATAGCTCTATTTGGTAAGAACAGCTCAAATAAGCAAAGAGAAACATTACTTTAAGACATGAAGGTCAGTCAATCCGGAACATTTCATAAACTTTGAAAGTTTCTTCAAGTGCAGTTGCAAAAACCATCAAGTGCTATGATGCAACTGGCACTCATGAGGACCGCCACAAGAAAGGAAGACCCAGATTATTTAAGAATTACCAGCCTAAAAAATTGCAGCCCAAATAAATGCTTAACAGAGTTCAAGTAACAGTTCTCAACATCAACTGTTCAGAGGAGACTGCATGAATCAGGCCTTCATGGTTGAATTGCTGCAAAGAAACCACTACTAAAGGACACCAATAAGAAGAGGAGACTTGCTTGGAACAAGAAACACAAGCAATGGACATCAGACCGTTGGAAATCTGTCGTTTGGTCTGATTAGTCCAAATTTGAGATTTTTGGTTCCAACCGCCGTGTCTTTGTGAGATGTAGAGTAGGTGAACGGATGATCTCTACATGTGTGGTTCCCACCGAGAAGCATGGAGGAGGAATGACGGTGCTTTGCTGGTGACACTGTCAGTGATTTATTTAGAATTCAAGGCACAGTTAACCAGCATGCCTTTTGATGTCTTCACTATTATTCTACAATGTAGAAAATAGTAAAAAAATAAAAGAGAAAGACTTGAATGAGTAGGTGTCCAAACATTTGACTGGTACTGTATGTTCATGGATTAATCAATTGTATGTGACTGAAATTGAGCAGCACTTTAAAGGGCCAAAGCCACAAATGACAGGTAGATCAAACTGGTGTGGATTGAGTTCAGATCCTTTATTACATTGGAACATCCTTGACCCTCCTTAGAAGATAGCAGCACTATTTCATTTCAGCTCCTTTTAAAGAATCATGGACAATCAGGAAATCAAGAATCAATGAAGACATGATACAAAACGATACAAATAAATGCAAACAAAAGCATGAATATGTCAAGTAGATAATGGATAGGATAACGCACAAGAGGACATGTTGAAACACCTGAGAAACTAAGTCATAAGCAGCTGGTCTGCTTTAGAGACATGGCTATAGTCTATCATTACTGGGTTCAAACTATCATCTGACATGATATTTTCACTCAAGTGCTGAACAAGTTAAACAATACATAAGACAATACAGAAAATAAATGATATGATATTACATGCACAGAACTGAAAACTGGAGGCTAAATTGTGATTTATTGCACACAATTGTCAGCTTCCTGTATGCCATTCTGAGCTCACGAGTTTTGCACCATGATCCATGTCAAATTGTAAACAGGGTATTGTGGAGCATGAAGACTCTGCCTTTGCCTTATAGCTCAATGGCTTATCCTCATCTTCAATGCTGCTTCTGATCCTTTTCGTATGTCTGTATTCTGCTAACATTGCACATTTGATGTGGATTTAAGCAGCAGACTCCTTCAATAGCCATCTATCCTGAAGAATCCAGAAGGCAGCATTTAACATTTTCCATAGAGGATTTGGGAGATCCTCAAGGTCTCTGCAAATGTTATTTCCTTTCCTCAGGAATGAAAGTTAAAACTCCAGGCACTCTTTTCCTGATATACTATCCCTAAAATGGAAGAGTTCTTTCCCAGATTCTTCTCGTGTGACCTTTGACCCTACATTGAAGTGGGGCAGGGCATTATAGAGCTGGCCTGGCAGTCATCAGCCACTTCCGATCACTGAGGAAATGCATCATCTCTCAACAGCACGCATGGAGCTTCCTGATCTGCAACGCAAGGCTTTGGCCCCAGCAATGCTGAAACAACCAGAGTGTAAAACATCCCCAACCATTCAACCAACTACTCTAAAACTTTCGCGCACACAAACACACACAAAGTAAAGCCATAAATTGGGTGTATTCAGGAGGGGGCTCTGTGTTCTACTTCACCTACACACATCAATTTCAAGGCTACAGAGAGTCTGGACTCTAGAACATTCCCACATTCTAGCTCCCAACAAACACCATAAGACCATATAATATTCTGTACATCAGAATGCATTATAGAAACAGAAATGTATGTAATTTAGTATGAATATTTCAGTAAAATAAATGCTGATTGAGAACTGATATTGACAAATGACATTTAAAAGGGGCAATCTGCAATTGCTACATTTTTTTGGATTTATAAATTAATGACATGCACCCATTGATTCTTGAATATAACTTAGAAATAGTTAAACTGTCGTACCCCCTCAGAACACAAAATATAAGCTTGTTTTACTCCAATGTTTGTAAACAAACACTAAAACCTCAAAACATGGTTAAAACTAATTTTGATATAATGTATGGTCAAGCCTTGCATCCATAGCTCAGTCTTAATTTGAGTGGTTACATTTTTCTACAGAAAAAGGGGCGGGGAGTATGCTTTGTTATTGTTTTAACTGCTGATGGCCGCTTTAAGATTAAAAAATAAAAATGGCATTCTAATCATGCGTTTCAATTAGACAATGTATCTTTACATTCCAGGTGGGAAATGCATTATGCAGTCAGTATTCAGGAATTTTAACTGACAATTTATAGTTGGTCACTTCAGCTGCATCTTACATGGGTTCTAAGAGGTATACTCACCATTTTTATGCTTTAGAGATTTTGATCTTCTGGGTGAATTTGGATTCTAAAGAAATACACAAAAGAGAATAACTGTCCATTTAGATTCATACTGATCTAGATTCACATATCACAAACTAGTGAGGCATGCAACAGGAAAAGTGAAGCACACATCCCTTGATCCAATTGAAATAAGTACAAATCTAGAATGTTCATCCATGCCATGCTTGTAAGCAGAAAGTAGGGCTGTAACAATACCAGTATGGTAAGATTTTTTTCATTGGGAAAAATGTAAGCAGAGCAAAGTCGTTGCGGTTTGTAAAATGTGCACTATAGCTTGTAAAATAAATAAATGTGACTGGTTGAAAACTTAATGATGTTTGTTTCTAACATTAGGGCTGTTTTCCTAAAGAAGTTAAATCCGCTTCGTGTTTTGTTTCCTTTCCACGATACTAACGAGTAACGCAAGACTGGTATTGTCCCTGCCCTAGCAGAAAAGCAAAAAGGACAGAGGGATACCAGAAATCCTTAAGGTTATTTTTAGCTTTTGTCTCCCTTGTAATGAATTGTGGACAAAAACATGACATACAAAACATGAATAAATATCTCCACAGCAATGAAACTTACCAAAGGTACATGCTGTTTCAAAGAATGTAAAAATACCTTATCTGCCTTTCTCTTCTTAGCTGTAGAGGGAAAATATAGGGGTGTAAGACAAGAATAGATGTGTTATTATTTCACCTTCATTCAACTAGGCAATTCAGTTAAGAACAAAAACTATGTTGGCCTACACCGGCCAAACTCGGACAACGCTGGGCCAATTGCGCACCGCCCTATGGGACTCCCAATCACGGGCAGTTGTACAGCCTGGATTTGAACCAGGGTGTCTGTAGTGACACCTCAGGCACTGAGATGCAGTGCCTTAGACCACTGCACCACTTGGGAGCCCCTAGTCACATAAAAAAGGTACTTGCCTTTAATACTGAGAACATTCAGACAGTGATTGACACTTGTTTTATTCTCACCTTTTTTTTCTGAGCCATATGACCAGTCATTGTCATTGACATCATCATTGTCTTCCTGATCACTCTCTGATTTGTTGTTCATGTTGTTACTGCTTGCTATTCTGTAGACCAATATCAAGAAAATGATCAGAATTCCCCACTCACTTGGTGACTGTATTGGTTTGTTTTCTATATGTCACACTGTAGTGTAGTGTCCAATGCCTCTTGCTAACCTGCGGTTGGCAATGCGACTGCTGTTGCGCCCCATGCCCAGGCATTTCTCCAGATGTGGGGCAAAGCGGGACGCAGCAATGCTCCGGTTGCAGTTGGGACACACACACTCCTTGTTCTTCCACTGATTGTACACTTGCCCGAAAATGTCCACTCCTGGTTGGTCAACGATTTCTATGGATCAAGGCAAGAACATACATGAAACAAACTGACAAAAGAATGGCAGAGAGATGAACCAGATAACCAGACTCAGGAGGAAGCACTCTGGTACTAACCAAAGTCCTTCATGCTCTCTTGGTCTGTGTCATCCAGGAAGAAGTAGCCCTGTTTGACAGCACGATGCACCTCAAAACACAGGCCCAAACAGGCGTCCTCCACTAGGTCAGAGTAGATGTCCTGAGCCAAGGCCTGTGGAGGACAACAAAAAAACAAAGCAGTCACAAAGGAAAGGTAACAACATGAACAACTTCCTGTTTTAAAGCAGCACAACTACTATCAAATATGATGGTAAAAGTGTAGTCCACTACACACCTCTAGCTTGGTGTTGTCCAGGCCCGACAGAGACATATCCTCCATTTTCATTTGCAAAAATTTAAGGGTGAATCACTGCCTTCTACATGGCACAGTTATGGGGGAAAACAGAGCTGAAAACAGTAAATACACACATTTTGTGATTTAAAATAACTCGGTTATTTAAACAATTAAAAATAAGTGATGAGATATGAGATTATTAATTTGTTGGACAAACCAAGAAAACGGAATCAACACTTACAAAGGAGCACCGACACTCAGTTAAGACATCTTCTTCGCGAATAGTTAGCAGAGGTGACTGCCTGGTATTGTTTTGGTTAACTGTTGAAACAAATACATTCCACTGAATTAGTAAATTTGGTGTTTCGGCTATACAAGACAGAATCAGAACAAAAACGAAAGTAAAGCCAAAACAGCTCTGTTCTATTGTCTAGAGATTACACTGAGCATTTTGAGACACGGCTAGCTACTACGTGCTAGTTAGCTAGCGCTAACGTTAGATATTAGCTAGGATAGAACGCAGAAACAACTGATAGCTAACTAGCTATGTATCTAGTTAGCAAAACAACAAATATTTTCCTAATATCTGCTACTGATAGCAAAAACATAGATAGCTAACAAATCAGCTCATTGCACATAATCTCACTAATAAGGGTACGTACAATTAATTCAATGATTTCTTTACAGAGAAGATCATACTGGTCAGCTCACACAGATAGGATGATACATGATGTTGTAACTACTAGCTAGTCATTTAAATGTGATCCAACAGGGCAGTCAAATGGAAATTATAAGAAAATTTAAAAAGAGGCTGCCATTTTCCTTCTTAACAGACCTCACCAAACGATCTCCGACTCGAGGTCTCCGTGCCGTTTTATTTGGTCTAAAGTCGGGGGAAAAAACTGTCAGAGAAAGGGAAACATAATTTCTAATCAACTCAATTGACTGTACTTAAGTGCATATGTCATTTATAATTGGATATGCAATAATTAAATATAAAAATAACTCGGATGTCTGGATCCGCCCCATCTCGCGAGTGGCCATTTGTGATTGACGTGCAAAGAGACGAGGTGAAATAATCACGGTTATCGTTGATTGATTAGTTCTCATGAAACACAACCAAATAAGATAAGAATAGTGTATAGGTAGTTGTATCTTTGACGAAATTATAATTTAGCCATTTATTTAGGACACTATTGTTTGGTCGTTATTTCAGAATAGTCTTTGAAGGGTCCCACTATTTGATAAATGGTCTATTATCCATGTTCAGTATGCAAGTGTCTTCAATCAACATCCATCACATGACACCTGCAATCATTTGTAAAAATAAGAAACGCATTATGTATACTTAGTTAAAGACCAAGTTTATTTGCTCAAATAGCAGGGACATAAGAACACCCTTAGCTATAGAAAACATCAAATGATCAGCAGTACAAATCTGTAAAGCCTTTCTCATTTAGTCATTTCTACAAAGAAACAAACATGGGGAAAGATGTAATAACTAAAACAAATACAATCCCCTGTGAGCAATGGACTCACGCCTCAGATGGAGCCACCGACAAGACTTTGCCAAATCAAAGTATTTCCACAATACAAAAAAGCTATATTTACAAATACCATACAACACTATGTGGCAACTTCTTTCCCCAAATCCCATCCTGTATACCATTTCCCATATTTCCATCACCAAATCATATATAGCCCACCATGCTGGTATTATTCAGTCAACAATTATGAAATTTAGAAATGGAAAAACTGGGGCCATTGTACTGTCCTGGAAACAAGTTAAACTTATGAAATAACCTGTCCTGTGGGTTGCCTAATGCATCTCTCCTTGTGCTGGTAACCAACAGGACTACACTGAGCAGACATGACTGGGCTTCAATCATTTTGAGAAAAGGGCATAAAAAAAACATCTACATTCAAGGTGTTTTTGTGGTAGTGAGATGAGAAGTGCCTCCTACACCCACGCAGGCACATACATCCTTCACAGGTTGCAGTCCCATTCTGTACCCTTCTCCCCGAAGTGCAAACTTGTTCACTGCCCCTCATGGATTTAAAAGCATGCGATTGGTGTAAGAAACATTTTGGGAACTCTCTAGCCCATTCGCACACCAATCCTTGGAGTGGAGAAGTACACAAATGAAGGAGAAGAGTAGATAATTGAACCGCAGCCACAGTCAAACACAGGATGCAGACAGCACACACCAATGCAGGTCGCTCTCACACAAATGTAGGGGCTGAACAGATGACTTTTGAACACAGGAGTTATGGGATAGGCTTACATTAAGTGCAAAGCTTTTTTTGGGATAATCAGACTTAAAGAATATTGGGGTTGGGGTCAATTTAATTTGAATTAAAGAACTAAATGGATCTATTAGAATCAATCCCTGATTTCAAATGGAACTGACCACAGCCCTCGACATTAAAACAAATTCATTAAATCAGCTATAGATCAAATAGAAGTGTAAAACAGTGGTTCAAGGAAAACACCAACATTAAATTGTACAACATAGTCTGTTTAAAACGTACTTGGAATTAAATCTCATATCTCCAGTCCGGGCAAAAATAACTACTCTGTAAGTGTGGCAAGCAAAAACTCAATCGATTAACGACAAATTCCTTTGATACCACTAAGAAACATTCATTATTTATACTGTTCAACAGGACAGTGGATGAACAAATCTAAACTGGAAAATCAACATGAGTCAAACAGAATTGTCTTGGACTTGCTCCACAAAGACCCTTGAAATTGTCCCCAAAAATTTTTGGACGCATTTCTATGTAGAATAAATAGACTGTCAGTCACCTTTGAACTTGAAGCCATTTTTCTAAATGCATCCACATCTAACAAACTGTGGATGAAAACATTTCCAGCAACAAAAAGAGACATTCATAATGGCTTAATTTTTCCTGAAGATACCACCTCGTTAAGAACCTAATAATAAAAACATACAAATAGAGAGCAGAAAGAAAGTCGAGAGGTGCTGAATAACAAAAGACTAGACTAAAGGAAACATTCTCAAGAGTGCAATAATCTGGTCCCCTGCACCCCCCACCCCAAAATAATTCCCCAGACAAATAGATAGGTTCTTTGGCTATAGGAGGCCTGTTCACAACTCCCCACTCACAGACCTTCCTCCTTTGTAACCGTGGCCTCTAGCATCTGACACGGACTTACACTGACAAAGCAGCATGGGGCAAAAATCAAGTCACCCAAAAAAAGCTCTTTAGAAACCTATTAGCCACAGAATGTAGAAAGGAAACCAAATGTCCCCGCGCCCTTTAGATTGGACCCACCTGAACCCAGCGTTATGTGGGCTGGGCAGGGGTCAAGGCAGGGTTGGAGGAATAACAGATGAAGGGCATGATGTGGTGGCGGTAGGGTCTTCACCCTCCTTGTACAGAACACCAATGAAGAAACACAGAGAGAAAGCGAGTAAGAAATGGACATGGTGGTGCAGGGGCTCCCTCTGATGGTGGGTGGTGGTGGTGAGGAGAGCAGGGTCGGCAAAGTGGCAGCACTCCCTGGACTCTTGGCTCAGCTCAGCGCTGCTCAGTCTCTCTTGGGTCACAATGGACCAGTGTTTCAGTCTGAATCAGAGTCTGACGTGTCCACTGAGCTCGAATCACTGCTGCTACTCCCCTCCGACTTGTTCTCCTTATCTTCTGCCTCATCATCACCATCATCATCGTCGTCTTCCTCATTCTGTTAGAGGTGTAGCACAACAACAAGGACATTAGCCTCATGTCATGTCAGTCAAGGGCACCATTATAATTTGCAACAGCAATGATGAATTTCACACAAGTCTGAAAACTAACATCGTTGTCATCATCGTCATCTTCCTCCTCACTGTCCTCTGCACTGGATGAATCGTTATCTGATGAGGCAGCCTCCTTCTCTTCTTCCTCCTCATCATCATCATCATCATCATCATCCTCCGTGTCCTGGGGGAAGATCGATTGTCAGAGATGAATGATGTTTGACTTAGTAGAGCAGTGGTAAAAGTAGAGTGGTAATGATAAAGTAGACTGAACAGAGCTGTGACTTACCGACTTCTTGGTTACTTTGGCCTTAACTTTGGCTGCAGTGCCTCCTGGTTTCGCTGGGGTTTTTCTTTTCTGAGGAAGAGAATAGTAGATTAAGATTAAGTTTATTTACATGTTAATTTGCCAGCAATTACAGGGAGAGTTTGTGATAACTCTCACTAAGGCTTAATATAACAGCATGGATAACTTACTTGTGAGTTGTACTCCTTGTACGTGTTTCTTTCTTGTGAGGACAAGCTCTGTGAAAGCAGGGACATTTTAGTTAGTCAGATCATTACAGGCACACAACTGCTAGGATGTTCAATGCACTTAGTGTCTGCTACAAATCAAAGATGGCGTACCGCCAGCCACCGCTCTAGTTCAACTTTGTACAGCTTCTGTTTCTCCTCAGCGATCTTCTTGTAGCGGTCCTTCTCCTTCTGGGGCTGCCTCTGCCAGCGGCCCCCAATCTCCCCCATGCGCTCCTTCATAGGGAGGTGGTTCAGCTCACCGTTGGACAGCATCTCCTGAGAGAACTTCTGGTAGCCATTCCTGAAAAGTACATTTATAAATCCTAGATCTATATAGTTCTAGGTGAACACAGTGAAGTAAGTTTCTCAAAAACAAAAACAGACAGAAACACTCCAACAGAAATACACTCACGATGGGGGTTTCTTGGGTTCACCATCAAATTTCATCTTCTTCCCTGAGGCAATGATGGTGGCAGGAGAACGCATCTCACCCAGTTCCCTCTGTCAGGAAAAAGAGTGCCAGTAAGTCTCAATGGGCACTTAAATCTCTGGGGCTCACCTCTGCCTTTCAGACACATGGGTTTCCACTTACCTCGTATCGTTTCTGGTCCTCAGCTGCCTTCTTGATCCACATGATCTTCTCCTTCTTCTCCATGGTGTTCCAAGTTGCTTCCATGGCTTTCTGGGCTTTTGGCCGGTCGTTCTGTAAAGCACAGGAGGAATGAGGCAGATGGTCAGGACAAGGGGAGAGGGAGGAGTTGACACGCTTTAAAGGCAGTCCTGATTCAAGGCCATTGTGAAGGCTATAGTTGTGTCCCCAACCTTGAACCTGGCCAGGTAGTCTCCTATGACGCTCTGCTGCCAGATGTCCTGTGCAGTCTTGGGCGTGTCTGGCAGCCGGCTGCGCTCCTCTTGTCCCTTCTTCACAGACTCTGCCTTCAGGACCGTCTCAAGGTGCTTATACTTCTCCTACAGGGGGACGACAACGTCAGTTATTTAGTCAACAATCACAGGTAGAGGCTGAAACCAGAAACCCCCTTTCATCGACAAGCCGATGCCATATAACTGACGCGGTCATATTCTATACTTCAGATATTTATATACTGCATCCTACTGCTCAAACTCAGCCACGCTATGGTAGTGTGTATTAAACTGAGGTGTGTACCTTCTTCTTATCTGAGAGCTCGTTCCACATGCGTGCTAGCAGCCTGGTGAGCTCACTGTCAGACAGGTCTGGTCGCTCCTGCTGCAGCTTGACACGTTTCTCTTCAGAGAAGATGAACATGGCCGAGATGGGCCTTTTGGGCTTCTCTGGACTAGGCTGCAATTTAAGCGATAGGAGTTTTTTTTTTAAATTGAAAACAACTTTATTGATCCCCTCTGAAATAATGCATACTATGGTAAATATCCAATTTGTCTGAGATTTATCAAATTACAGTCATCTCCATTTCATAATTCTTTATGATTGTTATTGTGTGGAGCTGATGAGGTGAGTGATACTGATGCATTGTGGGGCTTACCTTTGCTCTGCTCTTCTTTTTGCTGCCCCCGCTGCCCTTCTTAAAACCAATCATCTTCTGCTCCCCCAGCACACGCTGCTGCTCCTCCTCTGATATACTCTGCAGACAGACACACAGACACTGAGTAAATAACATACATACTGCCTCCGCTATCATTCACTAGATATATATAAATAGACAACACATACATAGAAAAACAAACTTACACAAAGAAACCGGTTCATCTCGACTTCGTATTCTTTCTTTCGCTGAAAAACAGAATTTTCAAAACTTGAGTGCTTAAGACTTCTGACAATAGGTCCAAAAAGTCAACGTTGGAGTTAACAGTCCACCTGCTAGTGAAATACAGACCTGCTCGCAGCGTTTCTGGTAGCCGTCCTTCTCATTCTGTTTCAGCAGCTTCCACTGCTGGCTGCACATGACCATGCGCTCTGTACTGGGCACGTCCTTCATACTGGACATCAACTCAGCACAGAACATGGAGTAACCATTCCTAAAACACACACAGAATACACAACACGGTCACAACTCTCCTCACCATGTCGAGTTAACACAGTGTGATCCCCCATTGGTAAGATTAAAAGTGTGCTGGTGGGGATTAGTACTTACGGAGGTGGTTTGTCCGGCCTGCCATCAGATTTGTCCTTCAGATGTCTCTCAGCCTTGGTGAGGGTGGACTTAATGATGTCCTCGTTGCTCATGTTGAGCTCTGGGTGCGTCTCAATGAAGCCCTTCATCACCCCCTGTGGAAATAAAACCAGGGGTCATAGGTTAAAAATTAATGAATTATATTTTAAATACCTGAGTCAGGCAGTAATGTTGCAATCTTCAGAGACTTGTGCCTCATATTTGACTGTGCTCTCACCTCATATGCTTTGTGCATCTCCAGGGACTTGGCAATCCACTTGAGTCTCTTTTTGTCTGACAGCTGTGTCCACTGCTTCCCAAGACTGTCTTTAATGTCTTTGGTGGTTGCCTAGTAACACACATTATAGATTCAACAACATATACGTTGCTTAGGATGGACATAGTTCAACTTTAGCAATGAGTGTGAACATTGTGTTTTAGTAGGTGCTAACAAACGGTCATGAAAAGCTTGACTCACGTCTGCGTGTGTTTTGAGGAAGGCCTTCTTCTCGTGGCTGTACCATAGCTGTTGAGGCGTCCGGGGTTTCTCTGGCATATTAGAACCTTTCTTTGCCATGCTCTCCACCAGGTCGGGATGGTCCTCCCTATAGTCACACAGAAACACACTGACTACTATACATGTACTCATCAAGCAAATTAAAAAACATTCAACACAATGGAGAAAACCCCCACACCCCCCTTCAAATATTATATACACACACATACACTCCAGTTTCAGATAACCTACATTTGAACCTTACCTGAACTTTGACATGCTGTGCCCAAACGTTTCTTTGTCTTTCTGGAAGTCTTCTAGATATTTTTTCTTTTGTCAAAAAAAATAAAGTCACAGTCAACCATGAGTAATGTCAGGAAATTACTCAGCTCAAATAAATGGTATATACCAAGAAGGACATAACACACCCCCCCCCATACACACGTCACTATATGCCTCCCTCCCTTTAATTGCATCTCTCCCTTCTTCTGACCTTCTTTTTGTCAGGCAGCCCTCTGTACTTCATGGAGAGGATCTTGGTGAGGTCTAGGTTGCTCATCTCAGGGTGCAGCTTGGCATACTTGGCCCTCTTCTCAATGAAGAAGCGGAAATATGGTGTCAGGGGCTTTTTGGGGAAATCGGGATGCTTCTGTTCAGTAAAAAAATAAAACAAAAAGAACAATACCAAATATGAGCAAAACCACACACAAAAATACAGTCAAATCAGTCATCGCGACTGAATTTGCTAAGACAATGTGTTACCTGTGAAGGTATCAACTGATAGTATCCATCATAAAAAGAGAATATGCGGCTCACCTTCAGCTTCTTACCCTTATACGGGTTCTTGATGAAATCTTGGGCATCGAAAATCAGCTCTGTTAATGTGCGGAATTTACGGATCTGAACCAAAAACACAGAACAACAACATACAACGCATTGCAGAGGCAAGATGCAGTATGTACATATTGAACTGACAAGAGTTGGAAATCTACTTTTATTCTCTAATACACAATACCCCAGTCCACAGTATTTAATCATGATAGAGACATGGCATACCACTTTGGAGACCTCATTCCACTTTTGTTTGCACATCTCTCCTGTGAATGAGTTGAAGGACACCTTCTCCCAGTCCAGATGGGACTCTGACGTCTTGTACTTGGCCAGGTCCTTCTGGGGAAGATTGACTTTCATGGCTTCCAGCAGATTCAAAAGGTCGTCCTGCGTCCACACTATAGCCATGCAAGGACACACACATATCAGCTTGCCTGCCCTGCAACCATTATCCTAGCTGAAGTGAACAAAATCATTATTTTGCACCATATTCTGAAGGGGATGGAAGAAGTCCCATGTTGCAACTATATCGCACCATGATTGACTACTATGATCTCACATTGATTGACTATGATCTTACCTTGGTCTTTATTGGACGTGTCCATTTCTCCATTCATCTGTACTTTCTTTTACCTGCACATAAACAAAACCAATCCTATTAAAACACTACCCCTTTCTTTTAAATGGTTGTGAATAATATACAAGGTCCTGTGAGTTATTGTTAATCTTAACAATTTACTCTCACTACTGTGCAAGCAAATGCATTCTACACAGGAGACATAATATTCAAGTTACCTATGCAAACAAAGCATAAGCCTAATGCATGCAAATGCCAGAAAGTAACAGAACACTACTTAGCCAATGCTATGCCTTGTGATATTAGGAAAAATAATGCCGGCAGGTTAAACACTAACCATTTGAAATGGCATAGGTTAGCGATTAAAGTGAATATTCGACTTGCATATTAATTTGCATATTACAATAAATGTGTGTACAATGTGATACTGAAAACAAGATTTATTGGACAGAGATTATTCGATTGCTTTAAATCAACGTCAAATATCATTCACAACAGGCTATTAGGTAAGAAATTCCTGCCTTTTAAAATCCTGGAAATGATAATCGACCTCGACATGATGGTTATTAATGTTTATTACACCGCCCCTAAACGTTTGCGCTACATCATGAGACAGGCTATAGCTTGTGACGGTTTCACATCTCAAATAACACCGCAGAAGGCTACGACTGGTAATGCTCTCTGTATGTCGATTTGGAAAATAGCCTAGCTTATTCTACATTAAAGTCGCTACTCATTTTGCTTTCTGTCGACAATGTCTTCGGTAATGGAAGATTTTCTCGGAGTGGTAGTGGGGAGGTACCACAGAAGGAGGAAGCGAACGTTTAGAGGCAGCTGTAGGCAACCAGCTGACTATGGACGGGATATCTGCTTTCGGTCACCGACGATGGGGAATGGTGGCCAGGGAACATTACTACCAAATGAACCACTCGACAAAGCTCCACTACCAACATGGAGCTGGAAGATAAACATGCCTCCCTCCGCCTTGAATCTATCGGCTAGAGGGAGAAATATTACGCTTTATAATACATTACATTGTTGGGCATAGTCCTCCGAGACCCGTTTATCTGCTTTATAGTTTTAATTATAGCAGCGGGCAACCATAATCAAACCGGAAAAGCCTCTCGAAAAGCAGGACATTCTTGCGCGAGACGTAACCGAGTACGGATATGTAATGGCGACTGCAGTCTGCACACCGCGGGATTTCTTTACCCGTTCTTAGTGATATAGTACGCACGAGCTTGTCTTGGACTGCCAGTGTTTAAGGGGGATACAACTATCACTGGTCTAACGATACGCTTTAACAGTGATGATTGGACATAGGTAGATAGTGTCAAAATAAATATATACAGGTCTTGGCAAATGTAAAACGAATATGCTGGTATGATAAGATGATTTGGGGGATCCACCAACTCCAACCGAGCCAACGACCGCGCTAGCTAGCTGCAACCGCACTACGCTGGTTCAATGCAATGCTTAGCTAGCTACTAACTCGCTACATAACTATATTATGTTAGCAACCATTAGATTAACATAATTTACAGAAAAACATTATTTAATTGTTAGCCAACACGATGGCAACCTGCGAAAATGATCAAGTGACAACTAAATGGCGGGTAACAATCCTACATTTGAAAGTTTAAAAAAGGTAGCTAGCTAAATATGAAAACCACCAGAGCAGTCAACTTTTGTGCTAGCTAGGTACAGCTTGGCTAACTTCAGGGCATTCACCATGGAGAAGGATTTAAGTTTTATTTTGTGTATATCAATATTGCAGGTAACGTTAACTAGCTAAATGCAAGTATTTAATTGGTCTGCGAAAATATTAGGTATTGGCCTAACGTTACTAGTTTTGCATTAACCCATAGGAAAAAAAAATCAGTTCCAAACGCCTGCGACCCGAACACTGACCTCGTCTCCACGAAAGAAAAACTGTAGAAAATCATTAATCGCAGACAAACATTGAAATTGTATTTCATGAAAATCGATGATTAAAATTAACAAACTCACCGTTAAACGGTTGTTCACCCCGACTTTTCTTTCAGCTGTAGTTGAACACTGGGTAAACCAGGTTTTGTAGCCGTGTGGCGAGGATGGATCTTGAAGACACACACGAATGAAGAAAATGTGAAATAAATTGTAAATCTTCGCTAATCGTCAGAACTGAAATTAGGATACATAACTAAAAATGTATCATCACAAGGTTTCAATCCGCGGTTACATTGTATCACGTTGACGCCACACAGAATGATACATGTTTACATCCGAGACTGCAAATGGTTCACTGGCGCGAGGACGGTTCTAGAGCCGCCATGCTACAGGCAAAGCGCGAGCCAGTTAGGATACCGACCGTGACAAGCTCATATGGCGCATTACATACTTAGCATGAAGCTGGGTTTAAAGTAAACCTGGGTGTGCAACTACCCTAGCCCACACCAGGATCATAGGCAACTATAACAGTACCAAAGACTGGTTTTCGCAGGTTGGCATTGATTGTTGTCAAGCGAGATAGAGGGCTAGCCCACACGGTGAGATATAAAACTGAGATCCATGATGGCTAACCAGAGGCGGCTTGTTCTGTCAACAACCGCATGGAGGTCTCGGCGCGGAAATAGTCATTTCTTAGCAGAAAATAAGATACATTGATGAATTACATGCCAAATTGACGGTGGTCCATAATCAAGGCATATGTGTTATCAATTTATACCATATTATTTAGACACTACAGTTCGCATTTCTTACCCGTGGTAAAGGACAAGAAATTCGGGTATGGCGACCTCGGAATGGTCTACCCTAGAGCAGTCAGTGTTTTGCTAACAAGGTATTCAATATGAGGCGTTCTTTTAAAATTACTCAAGGGAGAAAATAAACCATACTGAGCGTAAATTGTTTTTGGAAATAATGTGTTTATATATTTTTCAGCAGTCGAATTGACGAAGGAGGTGGATGTGAACCTTACCTGTCTCCGCGCGAGTTGAGCTCGTTGTGGAACAAGGGTTGGGTTGAATGTTAGCCAGCACTGCGCCGACGGTCCAGGGCACAGGCGCTCCAGTCCCCGCAGAGATGGGAACTTCCCCCGCCTCCATCTCACTTGCTTTCTCCTTCCACTCAACGCGCAGCTCTCTCGATCCGACCATTTCTCTTAGCAAAGACAACCGCATTTTCGATCTCTCCCCCGCTGCCGAACGCATCACCCACAGCCATACTATTTTGTCCACATTTTGCTCTCCGACCTGCCATCGACAACCGAGGACAATACGCCAGTGCAAATCTTTTTAGACTACCGGTACTTTAGTAAAAGTGAGTTGTCCCAGACAGCTGCCTATATCTAAGTGGAACTTTAGTCAGCTAGCGTTAATGTTGTTACATCAACGTAATTTCACTAATTATAGCATAATAACTATAACATTTAATAACAATCTGCAGTGTTTAGGCCTACTGAACATTTGAAGAAAAAAAATGTCTTAAACATATATTCATGCCAGCGCTAACTACTGACAGATTACCAAACAGACTAAAATCGTTTTCCATGGATATGCCTATACTTTTAGTGGTGCTCCCATTTTAAGTCTAGTAGGCTATTTGACGGCTTCATTTTCCCACTCATGTAATTTCTTCCAACTCCACCTTGTCAGTTTGTGGGCGTAACCCAGCCATCCAATCCAGACAGCCAGATCCATTGGAACAAATAACTTTCCAATGAGCGCACAGCTTCATTAAAGCGTGTTGGAGTGGCGCCCTTCTCAGCGCTCCTGTGGACCAGCACTGTCAGCCCTCCTCCCGTTGATGAATAAAGTCATGGAATGTCTCAAATTGAGAAATTAAAGGGTTTTGAGTCAAATTGAAAATGTCTTTAATTGGTTGGGTGAAAAATCATAACAGCAGTTGTACAGTGATTCAAGCACACATGAACATACAATAAACCAAATATACAGCTGTCCTTTTACACCTCTCCTTGATCAATGATAACATGGTGTAATAGGCCTATAAGTAAGATCTTATTGCTGTGATTAATTTGTCATATTTACAAATTTCTCCTCCACATCATCATAATATTGTTACAATTCATTCTGCGATTAATCAATAATTTCCCTATATGTATTCTCCCACCTTTGCAATCCTGAAAGCATTACATCCTGAGGTAAATATGTATTTGGGTATAAAAACTGAATGAGTGACACCACTGGAGACCCAAAAATAGAACTAAGATGATTTTAACTCCATACTCACACTTTCTATCATTAGCTTGCAACTAAACAAAACATCAAGAATAAATGGTAATTTCATTCAATAAGCAGACAATTCATCACAATGAAGCATAAAACCAAACTGTAACAAAGGAGAATCATTTAACTAGGGTTTAAAATAGGCTACAGAACAAACGTTAAAATAACAGTCCCATAGAAAAGCATTTTGTTGTGACTTAAAATATTGCATTTATATATTGATGGGACTATATTTTTGGCATTTGGGTATTTGAGAGATAAATGTTAATTGTCATATTAATAATGTAGAATATTAGGCTGCCTGTCATTAAAAAGGTTTGAATGCTTAACTGAGACCTTCATTTTATCTTGGCAACCAAACATACCCAATTGCAATGATGTTTAAGGACAGTTGGCTAAAAATACATTTTTCGAAAGGATATTTTTTGATGGCACATACTAATAAATGTGTTAGGCACGGGTCGCTATTAAAGCATTGTTTGAGTTCACTGGATCCTCTCAGTCAGTTGAGAAGTGAAAGGTCGTGTCCAGGTGTTCATGGCAACGGGGACTCGTTGTACATATCCTCTCCTGGCTCCTCTTCAAACTTCACTTTGCCATCAGAGGCATCCAGCTGCAACAGGACACACAGTCTCATTAGAGAAGCACACACAGTTTAGTCGAGCCACACTGATTTAGCAGAGGCAGAATTTATTCTAAACCTGAAATGATTTGAAAGATAACATTTCCAATAGAAATGTAACTGAACCCAGTATGTAGAAAATTAATAGCTACACTGACATTCTATTTATCACAAAATTATCAACAGCTGAATGGGTATTTTGAAAATGTTCTCTGCAGATTCCATCAGGTCATTACTGTTCTCATCTGTATATGATTTAGCTAACTCTTTTGACCACTCATCGGCATGACAACAATAGTTGTCTAAAGCACATAACATAAGGTACTGACCTGGGACCAGGCTCCCACCCAAAACATATGCATGTGCCTGTGATTGTAGTTAACCACATTACAACATTTGTGTGCCACTTACACATTTCATTTCCTTGTCAGTGAAGAGTGTTCCAGTGATGCCCATGCGCAGGGGGATGGTGAGAATGAGGACGAAGGGCAGAGCCAGGGAGAAGGCACTTATCTTCACCATCCAGAGAGCTCCCAAACACATAATCTGGATCAGAGTGAACAAGTGCATCTTCATAGTAGTTACCTGCAGTAAGGAGATGAGAGAAGGAGGGTTAAGACAGGGGCAACACATTGGATATATACTTATATTTACCAGGGGCACAACTTTAACGGGGAACTGGGAGGTTATGTCTTCCCCCCACATTCTGAAATTGTAATTTTTGTCCCCCCCAGTTTTATCATTGGAATGTGATACAAGACATTGCAACAGTGTGCTTTAGGACCATGCGGACACCTCCGAGCAGCGAATGGGTAGGCTGTTTTGAGTGTTTATCCCCGGTATTTACTATGGTTTAAAACGTGTAGGTGCAACAGTAATTTATGATTATTCAGAGAATGACATTGTGATTGCCACAGTGTGTAGGAATTGTCTGGTAGGTTTCATAAATGAGATAAGGATATAAAACGATGAAACAGAGAGGAGGGCGATTGGGGGATGGTTAGAGGCAGCATACCCTTTGTGCGTAGGCGTCAGCAGGATAGTATTTCCTGGGTACAATAAGCAGAAGCATTCGTTCCCACATCTGGATCCCACTGAGTGAGGTTATACCCATGTAGAGGAAGATTCCAAACAGAGCTGTCATCGGAATCATCTTCAGGATAGGCTCCAAGAGAATAGACACACCTGGGAATAGCAGGAACAACAAACATTTCACAGACATTTTTGAGAGATCAACAAAGGACTGTGCTGACCTTTTCTTTAGACATCCAGTGTTCTGTCTGTTCGTCGGTAGTGACTGCATCAGCTAAATCTCAGTAGCCTATATGGTAGCACTTACCGACCATGACGGCCACAAGCATGCCGCTGATCCTTTGCTCCAGCACCTTCTCGATCTCAGGCTTGGGTCCCTTGCTCATGACAGTGAGGGCATTGGCATGGGTGACAGAACGCACAGTGGCGGCACTCAGCCAGGGCACCCCAAACAGGGAGGCGATGCCGCCCATGGTGACCAGGATGAGCAGGTCCAGATGGAAACCAGAGCCCTTCACCATCTTCCTCTCTGGTTTGCTTACAATCAGCCTGGAAAGGTCAGAGGTCAAACAATGAGAGGAGGTTTGGTGGTTGTGGAGGGACTATGGACATGAAGATGATGTTACTAACGTAGTGATCTGGGACTCGAGGAAGATGAGGATGAAGACCAGCAGGGCTGGCACGCAACACGCGCCCATCATCCAGGCAGGGAAAGGCTTCTTCTCTCCCATGGGGTTGATGAACCAGCATCTGGCATTGGGGTTGGACACCATCAGACCCTTGGGCACCACAAGTTTCTGCCAGGGGACAAACAAAATACATATGCTGTATTTAATATATTCCTAGATATCCCTTTTTACATAACAGTTTGAGGATAGAGTAATATGTTACACACCGAGATCGCCTTTCAGTCAAGGTAACACAAACCTATAAATCACTAACCTGAGTGTAGGCATCCTCAATGGTGATATCCACAGCAATCATGAAGAAAATGGCGATGGGAACACCAAAATCTCCAATCATCCGACGAATCTGGTGATAGGGAAAGCATATGAAGTGAAGGCTATCACACAAAGAACACAGAGGGGGCTCTCCAGCCCTAAAATACCCTATCCTGATTCATCTCTCCTCAATACTGTTCAGCAGTAACATACTGTATAAGCACCAGGTTGTTAAAAGTTTGCATTGCTCACAGACATACAGTAGTCATCACTGTTAAAAACAGCTGTAGCTCTTACCGGTCCAGGGAGGAAGTGGCCATTTTTGAACTGACGGAGGAAGTATGCGATGAAGAAACACCCGAACATAAGACACATGGAAAGCAGGGCGGTGTTGGGGTAGGCCCTCTCAAGTATGATCTCGTGCACTGTGCTGTTGCCATCATCATGTACCTCTATGTGCTCCTTGACCACTGGGTGGAAAGGATTTTCAAGGGAGTCGTTCAAGTGCTCGTAGTTCAGAATCAGAGGGTGAGCTTTGAAGATCTGAATAACAAGTGAAGAAAAGTAGGTGTGTAGATGAGTTAGCAGCGGAGGACAGGAGGGGTGTGAAGGACAGAAGAAAGACAGGTTTTTTTGTATTTACAGTTGAGGTATAAAAAAGTGCTGAGGATGATGGATGGGTGTAAATGTTGGGATGGATGTGAGGAGATGAGGCGGAGTGATGTGTGGTACCTTGCCGAGCTTGCTGAAGGTCTCATAGATGAAAATGAGGGAGATGAGGATGGAGAAGATCTCCTGGGTGAAGCGGGAGATGAATTTGACCAGGAAGCTGCCCTCCACGGCCACGATGACCACCACGATGATCACCAGCCACAGTCCTACCCAGATACGGCCCACAATATACTCAATCTCCTGGGACTTGCAAAACTAGACAATGGGATTGAACAAAATGTTAAGGATGTACTTGCATTGTAATTTTGAAACTCATAGTTATCATAATAGCCAATGCAAATCATTAATATATAACTAATATGACTGACATCTTGATGACATAAAGCAGTGATAGCTCAGCCTACTGTCCTCAGGGGTCAGAGCTAGGGCTCATTGAGCTGTCATGTGAAAGTTCTATGATACATACCGCGAAGAAGGCCTCCTCAAACACCAGCAGTGGTCCAGAGAAGCCGATGACCAGTGTAGGCTGGGCTGCGAAGAGGGCGAAGATGATGCCCTGGACGCAGGTGGAGATCATCAGCTCAGACACGCCCATCATGTGCTCCGTCTTATCGGCTGGAGGCAGAGGTCAGGGGGATGAAGGTCATGAGTTTAACCAATATTATGTAGGCCTACCCACAAATCCTATATAGAGTCAGTCAGTGCTGCTGTCCTATGACACTAGGTGGGTCCCTCCTTCAGACATGAACTCACCCAGCAGGCCTCCGAAGGTGATGGCAGGGGACAGGGCAGCGAAGTAGATGAAGATGACAGCAGCCAGGACCTGGGGGTTGAGGGCGTCTGTGAAGTCACTGATGTAATGGCGGTACCGCCGCTTCATGTCCTTTATCATCCCGCCGAAGGGAATGCCTGTCCGGGCCAGCGGGTCTTCTCTGGGCTCCTCATCGGCCTCATCAGCTGGACACAAAAACAAAACAAATAACGGCTCAAAATGGGCAAAGACAGAGCAAGTGTTTTTATTTTTATTTTTTTAAACTACTGTAGGCAAGTCAGTTAAGAACTGTGGAACAGTGGGTTAGCTGCCTTGTTCAGGGGCAAAATGACAGATTATTTACGTTGTCAGCTTGGGGATTCGAACCTTTCGGTTACTTGCCCTAACCACTAGGCTACCTGCCGCCCCAAGCTGTTTTTGGATGGGTTTAGACTAGAATCTCCAGAATCTCTGCATTTTCGAAACATCAATCCATTTGATTTGGAAAATCATATTAGAAGGAAATGTAGGCCAAACGTAAACAATCCCTAATTTGGAAATGTAATTAACAAGTTATATGTAGATTTAGATTAGTTGTAACTACAGGCTTAGTCTGTGTGACTGACCTTTGGCCCCGCCACAAAACATGATTCGGGTGTCAAAGGTGCGGAGTCTGTCCTTAAGCATCTTCTTCTGGAAGTCGATGATTGGCTGGAGCATGCCCTCGTCCTGGATCTCAGTGGGTGGGATGATGATGCTGCAGTCCATGAAATCAGCGATGGCATTGGTCAATTCCTTGTCAGTCTGGGCTAGGTAAGCCTCCAGACTAAAGACCTGTAGGACCGGAGACGTGGGGAGAGTAGGGTTAGATATTGTAAAACACTGAAAAGATTAACCTCTAGATACTATGAAGCATCTCCTCATTCTTCCCCTCTCCTATCCTAACATTCCTTCCTTCACCCTCCGTCTTTCCACTCCTATTTTCTCACCCAGTCAGCCATAAGGGCAGCCATGGCACGGCCACTCTCATGGTAGTCCATTCCTCCCTGGGTGGGGCCCACCAGAACAAAGATGAAGCGCACCGGCACAGGGGCCTCCAGAGCCCCCTCTATCACCACAGAGTCCCCCAGCCTGACGAAGGCCACTGCAGGCTTCTCCAGGGAGTCCATCACCCCTGGAACAAACACACACAGACATAGAGCTTAGATTACAGAGTCTCCATACTCTTTAGAATAAATGGTTGAATAGGCATATCAGACAGAGTATCCAGTTGGTGGTGAGTTGTATTTCACTTTTCACACACAACTTACCTGAAAGGACAATGGAGGCTTCCACACTATCAGTTGCATCTCTCTGAAAAGCGGAGGAAGGTCAGTTAGTGAGATATTGGGAGAGAGAGAAAGATAGATTCATCAAAGAAAGAGGGAGAGGTTGAATGAAGTCATATTGAGATTTAGCGATGGGATATAGATCCTAAGCCTAGTGTTACCTGCTTGGTGACAGAGAAGGTCTGCATCTCGATGTCTCTTCCCACGGGTTGAGCCACAGCTCCCTCAGACTGACTGCGTCTCTGCAGTAGAGCCCTCAGCAGGCCATCTCTATCAGTGGCACGAATCTCACCCTTGCTCTGCAATTCATCCACCACCTTCTCAGCAACAGCAGACAGACTGCTGGCCTGCAGGTCCAGAATGACTGCACCTGAACACACAGAGTTTTAGGATAGGTCAAACATAGCCTGTTGCTGCCTGCCATCTAGTGTTGGAAATACAGTTTAATATGGTGGCTCTGAGAAAATATTAATTTGATAATATCTTCATGAAATTATCCAGATTATGTCCAGATTGAGTGAATTTGTCCCAGGCAGTCACCTGTTCTCATGATCTTGCGAAGCTGGATCAGACTCTTGAAGGTGAGGTAGGAGATGTGGGAGGGGCCCCACTTGCCCGTTGCTAGGTTCAAATTCTCCTCATAGCCCACACAGCGGCCAGTCTCCTGCCAGCTGTTGCCCACGAGCTCATTCAGCTCCACATAGGCCTGAGACACACACACACAACTTCATGCTCAGGTTCAAAATGGCAACTGCCTTTTCAATATACTAGGTATCCGTTTATTTGAAGCTATGCCCCAAATGGGTCTTACCTGAGCATCCCCTCTGGTGTTGGCATTGGTGTTCAGGTTCAGATAGGCTGAAATACAGAGAGGTAGTGTTCAGTCCTAGCATTCCATTGGAGGTGTACTCCTAGCATTCCATTGGAGGTGTACTCCTAGCATTCCATTGGAGGTGTACTCCTAGCATTCCATTGGAGGTGTACTCCTAGCATTGCATTGGAGGTGTACTCCTAGCATTCCATTGGAGGTGTACTCCTAGCATTCCATTGGGGTGTAGAGAAAATGTGTTGATGGACGTTTAGTGCTCACCCTCCGGGTCGGTGTGAATGAGGATGCTCTGGATGGCCTGGTCGCTGTCCTCTTCCTGCCTGCTCTGCTCCAGGTCATAGTTGCCACTGTGGCCCGGTGGGGTCCTGGGAAGAGTGGGGGAGGGGGGAGAACCAGGTTAGTGAGGGGGACACGGGACACAGGTGTGCTGCTCCTCAACACCTGTCCATGTCTCACCAGATCTTACAGACAACAGGCCAGGTTGTGCTCCTTTTTTTTATGAAGCGGTGCAAGTCAGCCCCTCTTGACAGGATTTGAAATATTTGAAAAAAAAAAAAAGACTTCCACCAAAGCTCCTGGTGTTTTGTGTTTTGTCCAAAAGGGACAGCAAAAGCCTGTAGTTTATATTCTGTAGCCTCAGAACCATTCGCTGGTTGTGTTACCAGAGATTGGAGACTTCAGTGAGAGACTTGGGCAAGCTCTGCATTATCGGTCCTGTCTTCTCAGGTAAGGAAGTCATGCTGGTTTAGACCAGTGGGGGGTGGTGTTGTATAATAACGTACAATAGGCATACTTCTGATCAATCTCACTGACAATCTTTAGACAATCCCTTGATCTAGCTGCATTCACGATATGATGTTTTAGACTCTTTCACCCATTCATTGAATTCCTTATAATATTGTTCAGGTTGGACTTCTTTTATGAGGAAATGCTAATTAGACAAAAAAAATTAACTTTTAAGAAAGGAAAGCACTCACGGTCTGATCGGAGATGGGAAGGCAGAGTCACTCTCCTCCTCATAGGACATGACATCCTGGATGGAATCAGAAAGAAAGAGAGAGAGAGAGAGAGAGAGAGAGAGAGAGAGAGGGGTCAAAGTAAAATATGTCAATAAAATGTAACAAATACTTTGAATGGATAATTCATATCTCCCCATCTACTGCATTATTATATTCATGTGTTATGTCCACCTCTCCAAAAGACAGATCGTTCTCCATTGGAGTGTGTCAGTGCTTGCTTCGTCTGTCCTTAAACCTTCAGCAGTGTTGGTGCATACCCTGTAATGTGAATGCACATTGACATAAATGAACAAACACAAACACACTAGAATTAGACACATGAAATACAGATATGCATCTAACCATTATTTTACCATTGAGATGAACAATCTCTTACAAGAGAGACCTGGCCAAAAAAGCAAAACACTACAGTTTAAAAACATACATTTACACACTGAGCAGCAAGGTGGTTTTGGGAAGTGTGGTGCAACTAAGCGTCAAAACGTTGACAGTTCCTCACTTAATTTTCCATCATAGTGTTTAATCTAGCTTTAAACAAATGTAAAATGAGGAGCTCTTGTAATTTCCAGGACTTGAATACCCCTGATCTAGAGTAACCACATGGGCGTGGTCCACTGCTTATCTAGTAATCCCTCTGTCACGGGCATGGATGAACATACTGTCATATTTCTAATTGCCCAATGAATGCTTTTCACATATTGATTCAGCTTTAATTGACTACTGGCAAGAATGGTGGCGGTGCATCAATAACATTTACGTTTAAAGTAACAACAGTTGTTGAGTGGTAACAGGGGATGTTATTATTATATTGGAGAAAAAACATCTCTAGCTCTAGGCGCAGTCAGCAATGCACAGTCATGTAATGGTTGTAATTTTTCTGCTGGACAATGTAGGTGAAAAGGGAGCTGTCTCAGTATGACATTATAAATAAAAACGTACCAATGACAGTCTCCGAAGAGCTAAGGAATGCCAGCCCACTCTCATATAGAGGGGGGATATTAAGGGATTCCCTCTAATGTGACAATCAATGGTTCAACAGTGACATTGAATAAGACCTTGCTCTAGTCTAGACCTCTCAGCTCAATCTTTTTGGGGGAGGGGCTTATGGCCCTGGCCCTGAAGAATAATTCTAGGAATACCTGAGACTCAACTGCCCCTGCATCAGTTATATAACTGGGGTAATCTGGGGTAAACTCTAACTGGGGGTAATCTGGGGTAAACTCTGACTGGGGTTAAACTGGGGTGAAATGTAATTGGGGTAATCTGGGGTGAACTCTAATTGGGGTAATCTGGGGTAAACCCTAACTGGGGGTAAACTGGGATAATCTCTGATTGAGGTAATCTGGGGTAAACTCTGATTTGGGTAATCTGGGGTAAACTCTATTTGGAGTAATCTGGGGTGAACTCTAAATTGACTATTTTTGTCATGTTTTCCTCATACACACAGTGAAGCCAAATTAGTCACAATGTGTCACAAACCCAACCAACAGAGCATATGAACCTCTACACAAGAAAGCCTTATAAGCACACTTATGACACATTTTGAGGCCCATTTAATGAAGATACCGCCAGCTCGTGTCATAGCCCCTATGAGCCATGCTCCTAACCATGAGTCAGCCGTTGAGACAGTGTGGCCCTCGCAGTGGTTTGAGTAGGAGACTCACAGTCTTATCTCAGGGTTACGCCCTCATCAGGCCAGACAGACACCCTAGTGCTCTAGTCATCCATTACAGTAACCTACAATATTACAACTCATACTGTAACAACAATTTTGTACAGTAACTCGTAATTTAACAGATCTACTCTACTCCAAATACAGTAAAGAAAAAAGGCTGGTGGTAACTCGTGGTACAATGACAGGCAATAAAAAGCTTTAAGTGTACAGTAAGAAGTAGAATATTTTAATGTGTATTAACTTCAAATTGTGTCTTCATATATCTGGTTACGCAATGAATATGCACTGCTCCAAATACACATAAAACAATGTTGATTATAAATACAATGCAAATGTGTGTAACATTGGAACAACAGAGGCTGCTGGACAGATAAGAAGACACTGTTCACTACCGTCATAGCCTCTCAAACCTTGTGACCCTGAGCTTTTTAAACCTCTGTCGACAAATTGAGGTGATCGGGAAAACAAGAAAAGTCAACTTTCACTAATTAAACATATGAAGAGAAGCGTGATATTAGCTGTTGTTTGAAATATCACGGGCCACAACCAAACACTACAGACCTTAAACTGTACTATAAAACTCACACACAATGCTGGTTAGATTTTACAGTCATTTTTGTACCAATTACAAACTAGAAGAAAACCACCTGGGTCATTGTATGGTTAGTTAGCAACAGACTAACTGCGAGACTTGGGTTGTAGAAAGACAAACTCTAAAAAAAGGATTATCCCATTTGTAACTTGCAACTATGTCATTCCAAAAATGAATTGTCACTGACAAGCATATATGATACAATTTTAGCATAAACCGCAGATACATCTGAGTTCATGGAAAGTTAGATAAAGTTGTCTGTAGCATGCTCCATTCAAATGCTCACCTGTACCCCCGTCAACCCCACTGACCCCCAAGCCCCCTCAATGACAGACCCCAGTAATCGACCCCTGGCCTGGGAGGCCACACCCTTACCTGCACCAAGGGGATCTAGCCTGGTCTGTGGCCGTAGAAATAGGTTGATTGCCACGATGCGAACGTAAATGTACTCAATGATAGAGTGACCTGGGGTTGATGGAGAGGCACAGAGAGAGAATATGAGAAAATGGAGGGAACACCCTTTTGAAAGTACGTCGGCCCAAGAAACGCTATACTACATTCAGCACCAAAGGGGACAGAGAGATAAGGCCTGTGTGACAGACAGCCCTATCGATGTGGCCCACCTTGGGCCAGGGATATCCCAACCCTCCTCTCTCCCCTCCGCCCTCTCTGTTTGGAAAGGGGCCAAGTCAGGATGCAGGGTGCCAGAGAGACCAAACCTATATGGACTAACAGGGCCAGCTTCACCCTGCATGGAGGGGAAAGGGGGTACCAAGGGGGCACTCTATCAGGACGTGAGCATCTTGACTTCTGACGTCATCTTATTTACTTACTAGGGATTCCCTTCTATGAAGGGAGGGATTCCCCCTCATGATGACCTTGAGAGGGTTTTATTATTACTATATATTTTTTTCCTTTAAGAGCTGCCAAACTTATAAGCAGGCCTCGGTCACACTTTATTTGGATAGTCCGGATTTTCCATCAGTAGATGGTCTACAGATGGTCATACCATCAACAATCTGTTAATAAGCAACTCCTTGCTAAGGTTAGGGTTAGGGTTATGGTTAGGTTTAGAATAAAGGTTAGAGTAAGGTTTAAGGCTAGGGTTAGTGTTAAGTTTAGGGTTAGGATAAGGGTTAAGGTTAGGGTTAGTGCTAGGGTTAGTAGATAGTTAGTTGAAATGTTACTGATAGTCTGTAGATCTACAAATGGACTATCCAAATAAAGTGTTACCCAGGCCCCCACTGACACATGACATACTGTATGACATACTGTAACTCCCCCATCCCTCTGTGGCTTAAAGTTCAGACCATCAGATCAACCTTGATTGGGTCTTGGTTCTCAAACACTAGAAACTCATGACAGCAACATATGTAGAAACAAGTAAATATATCATATGTATCCAAATACAGAAAGTACCTGATGGTGGTGGTCTGTGGGTGATCTGAGCCATACCTCTGTGTGACAGGAGAGGGACATCCATCCAGGCTTTTAATGAGATGAACACAGACTGAAATATTTAACTAGATTTAACACACAACATACAGTATCTGTATTTCTATCTGAATACCTGTATGAACGATCTCTCCAGCTTTGCTTAAGGAACTTGCTCTATTTCATGCCTCCTGTAAGGGAAATAACAAAATGTTTATACTACTGTAAATGCCAGTCCTTGTAATCGAAAAAACGTATAGCCCGGTATGAAATTATTTTTTAATAACTGGCTCAATGCTTGTTGGATCTTTCTTTTTTTTGGTGATGTAACCTAGTGGAAATCAATAACATCCCCTGTTACCACTCAACAACTGTTGTTACTTTAAATGTGTTATTGATGCACCGCCATCATTCTTGCCAGTAGTCAATTAAAGCTGAATCAATCTGTGAAAAGCATTCATTGGGCAATTAGAAATATGACAGTATGTTCATCCATGCCTGTGACAGAGGGATTACTAGATAAGCAGTGGACCACGCCCATGTGGTTACTCTAGATCAGGGGTATTCAACTCTTACCCTATGCGATCCAGAGCCTGATGGTTTTCTGTTATACCTGATAATTAATTGCAGCCACCTGGTGTCCCAGGTCTAAATCGGTCCCTGATTAGAGGGGAACAATTAAAAAATGCAGTAGAACTGGCTTCGAGATTCAGAGTTGAATTTGAGGGCTATAGATGTTCACTGCACTTGGGCTTTTGCATTCTCCATTTCCCCCCATTTACTGTATCACCTATGCTATTTCCCATTCAATATATGGCACCTGTCTTGGAGCTAAATGGTATTTTAATGTACTCATTGTGAACATGTGATCTGATCTGCCTTTCATGTTATGTATATGTAAATTAAATGTTATAAGCAGGAGCTGAAGCATTCTGGGAGTGATATGCTTGTTTCTTGTTGAGGTAGTATCAGAGTTATTGAATTACTGAGAAAACAATAAATAATCTGACAAATCAAAAGTGGAGAAGCCTGCTTGATAGAGAGAGAGAAAATAGTGATTATGCTGTGGCACAGCCCTGTTACCGTTAATGGTGGAGTTGGACGGCTATCTGCTGTGTCCATATGCCTCTGTACTGTACCTCTTTAGCATTATCGTACGTATTATGCAGATGCAAAACCATCAACCAAGCAAAAGGAATTCAACAGACAGTACACTAAGCAGAACATACTGTAGAAGTCAGATAAATATATGAAAACTAATCCAGCAAATATCACTTTACAGAATAGGAAAACTTGTAGGCAGGGGATGTTGCATGTGTCACCCTCTAGTGTACAAATGTGTCTGAGTGAAAATAAGTGTTGTCTATATGGGTTGCAGTCTCCTCCTTCCTCCTGTGTTGCCAGTAAAGCCTGGGCTATGAACATGACAACCGTTAGGAAGAAAACAAAAGCTATAAACAATATCATTTTATTTTATTTAGAGATTGAAGTCCCCCCAGTGGGTATCACACATTGTCATTAGCAATCATTAAGAGTATTCAGCTATGATAATTCAAATGTGTGAAGAACATGGGGCTGATGTCTCAGTGTAGCAGACAGACCAGTGGGTAGTGGCCTTCATAACCATCAATTCATCTACTCAACTGATTAGTTCTACTTAACATAAAGCTAATCGCAAAGCATCAGTTGCAATATGGGAGGTCAATAGACAATAACACAACGAGAGACAGGCTTTAGCAGCTCATATTAATTGTTTGTCTGGCTGATGATGGTGCTGTAAACAGATAGGCATAGAAGGTCTTGAGTAAGGAAGTCCCACCCAACCAGTCTTCCCATCTCCTACCCTTCTCTGATCCCATAACATAGGAGCTGCCAGGACTGTGGTCATCATAATATAAACCTTTCAGTTACAGCAATCATATAAAGTCCTGGAACACTGCAATGGGAGCAGAGAGAAAGGGGAGAAAGAAGGCACAACAAAAAAGGTCTCTAGATTGAAAAGAGTCTCTGATGTGCGAGTGGTGACAGACAGCAGCATTGGTCTGAGTGATAACGGTCTACAGGATGACACAAGGTGGCCGATTTCTGGTCCACTTCTCCACTTGCTTGCCATCACAGGTGTTCTGGAGAGCGTCCCTGATCTGAAGGGGCATGCACATTGTTGAGACCATTTGTGTCAATTTCAGTGATGTAAACAAACTGGCTGTTGACAGTTCTTCAGAGGAGAAAGCTCCCGGTACTCGCATCCTTTTCCATGGGGAAGCCACCTGTTTCCAGCTTGGAGAAGAATAGTTCCCCGTTGATCTCTAACTCAAAGCTGCCTGCAGAAACAATAGCATCACACTTATCTTCAACCTGGACGGACACACACACAAAACAGGTGTGAAAACTGGTATTTTACCAAAAGAATAGGTAAATATTACAACATTTACACAATAAATGTCACTGTAGCCACTGTGCTTCTGCATCTACATTGCTTGCTCTTTGGGGGTTTAGGCTGGATATCTGTATAGCACTTTGTGACAACTGTGGATGTAAAAAGGGCTTTATAAAATCAATGTAATTGATTGGGTATCTAGCTGACCTTTCTGTCCTATAAAGCCTGACGCCTCCACCTCAGGAAACTCCACAGTGACAGCCTGCTGAAGCTTCTTGTAGTGTGGCTCGTACCCTCATTGGCCACTAAAACAGTGATAGAAAACAAAAACAAGTGATGAATAATTAAAAACGTCAACATACAGACTCAACCTGAGTGTTAAAAGGTATGGCAGTTGCCACATTTCCATATCATTTCCATGGTTTCAATAATGGAAATATTCCATGATTTCCTACCTCTTTGTAAAACAAACATCCTCCCAAATATGAATGAATATAAACCTACCAGTATTCCACTCTGATCTGCACCTACCAGTATTCCACACCCATGGCTTTCGACTCAGATTCTTCTTCTCACTCCTTCTTGATTGTGATTCGCTGATGTAAAGCTATTTTGCCTGGCTGACTGAGGTGGGAGGAGTTATGAAAACACAATAGGAGCAATCGTAACCTGCCTCCTTAGTCATGAGTAAGTCTAAAAGGGTATATTGGATTACAGGTTTACTGTCCCAGGTAGGGTTGGGCCAGTGATCAACTGAAACAGACAAGTTACTACATGATAGTTAACATTTTTTTTCAGGTAAAACAATAAAAAACTGCAAAAACTAAAACCATTGACAATCGAGTCTCCAAAGGCTCATCATCATGAGTTATTTCAAGTTTCTATCCTGTTCTTAAGTAATGGATAAGTTCTATAAAAACATTGAAACTTGTATTGAGACAATAATATAGCTGGGCAGGGTATTGGATTCCATGTGTACTGTGTCAAGACCATAACATGCAGGAACACCTCCACAAAATGTAATATCTGAGAGGATCTATTACTACTCAGAGTGAGTTGGAAACATTTCAGTCAGCAGAAGTACATAGCTAGCTTGATGGCAGTGGTATTTTGAACTGAACCCCAGTCAATTCAGGAAGAAAACATACATTTTAATTCCAATTCTATTCAATGTGGAATTATAATGTCAGTTTACTTCTTGAATTGAATTAATTAAAATTGACCCCAACCCTACTTAACACATTCAATACAGGAAAAAAACACTAGGACACACTATACTGTATGTAGCCAGTCAGCAGGGTTTGATCAATGCAGGCACAATGTATGAAACTTACCAAGATGCTTCTTGCTCCAAAGGCTCCTCTTCCTACTGTGGTTGTCATGGCTGGCTCTGTGTTGACATTACAGCATGGGTGTAGCCTACACAACACAAACACTTATTTCTCCTATAGAATGGTCACGACAGTGGTATTAGATGTCTGAATGTGAGCATCAACAAGAGAGTAATTACTGAGACCTACCTGAGTAACACACCTGAGGTGCTTTGTTGCTATGGGGATGTACTGTATGGACAGTTCAGACCTGTGAATGAGCCAAAACTCTAATAACAACATGTTAGTATGTTGTTACATAGCTCTTTAGAAATTGCATTTTCTTCCATTCTAATGGAGTTCAGTAGTTATTACAGAAGTGAAACAAAGAGAAGAAAAACATGTTAAGTAGTTTTGAACATGACATGTTAAGAAAGACAATACTAACATCTTTACACAGTTAAATAATCCATAACTTTATTTTGTGATAGAAGTTCTCCCAATGGGTATCATACTTGACAGCCCTGGGCAACGGAAAAAATAGTATTCAGAGATGATATTCAATAAACTGTGCGCATAAACAGGGGCTGATGAGTAGTCGTTAGTGATAGACAGACCAGTGAGAGATGGCCTTTAAAACAACTAAGGATTTATCTAATTGCAAGGTCAGCTCTACTAATAGTAAAGCTGATCATACAGCGGGTGAAATAAGTATTGAACACGTCAACATTTTTCTCAGTAAATATATTTCCAAAGGTGCTATTGACATGAAAGTTTCACCAGATGTTGGTAACAACCCAGGTAATCCATACATACATAAGAAACCAAAAAAAATACGTTCAGAAATTAAGTTGTGTAATAATGTGAAATGACACAGGGAAAAAGTATTGAACACATGAAGAAAGGGAGGTTCAAAAAGGCATGGAAAGCCAAGACAACAGCTGAAAACTATCAGTAATTAAAAAGCAATCCAGCCCCCTGTCAGTGCAAATTAATATCAGCTGGTTCAGTCCCAACTGATGGCCTTCAAAAAGGTCTCATTGCCAAGGTGTCACACAAGACACATCTCATGATGGGTAAAAGCAAAGAGCTGTCTCAAGGCCTTCGCAAACTGAACCAGCTGATATTAATTTGCACTGACGGGGCTGGATTGCTTTTTAATTACTGATAGTTTTCAGCTGTTGTCTTGGCTTTCCATGCCTTTTTGAACCTCCCTTTCTTCATGTGTTCAATACTTTTTCCCTGTGTCATTTCACATTATTACACATAACTTAATTTCTGAACTTATTTTTTTTGGTTTCTTTGTATGTATGGATTACTTGGGTTGTTACCAACATCTGGTGAACATTTCATGTCAATAGCACCTTTGGAAATATATTTACTGAGAAAAATGGTGACGTGTTCAATACTTATTTCACCCGCTGTATATAAAAGCCACAGAGTCAATGAAAAAGCATTATCTATGATTCAGTGGCAGTATACAATTGTGAATTCACAAGAGGTTTGGCTACTACAGTGTTTCTCACATTTCGGCTAAAGATAACAGTTCAAAACATAAATCTAGTTCACTGTTTAAGACACTGCCTGGAATGCTCCAGCTATAAGAAGAAAAAACCCTGATTACATCCAAGTTCTGACATAGAAACACAAAATAAACAAAAGTTGTAGTGACAGAACTTAACACACACACAAAAACGTAAAAGGTATAAGCTTCGACCTTGTTTAAAGTGTCTCTACTTCATAGACTTTAGAACACATCTTATTAAATCAATTGACAAACATTGCATTGACAGGTTCAAGCAGCACATTCATCAGTATAGTACAGGATACCAGTTGTTAAACAGGGCTTATGATGCTTAGAGCTTGTTGATAGAATTGTTACTCTTGTTCTCTTTTGCGTTCATCAAAACTTTGTTTATGTCTGGCCGATGATGGCCCTGTATTATTTGAGAGGAATTAGAACAATCAGGCAGTAACTGTCTACCAGGCAATGAGGCTTTAGGAATATAACGGTTCCCCCCAACCCGTCTGCCCCTCCATTTTACAGTCTCCTCCCTTTCTCTGATCCCATAACATAGGAGCTGCCAGGACTGGAGTCATCATACTATAAACCTTTCAGCTTTGGGTTACAGTAATCATATAAGTCCTGGAACACCGCAATGGGAGCAGAGAGAGAGAAGGGACAACCAAACCTTACGACAGGTTGAAAAGACAGCGGCTTCAGTGGTCTTAGTCCAACTCTGCTAGTGTAGTTTCAACAGAGAGTTGTGTGTCACCCTCATGCCCGGTTAGTGCAAAGGCTGAGAGTGATGACAGTGGCAGTGCTGGGAGCGCACCTTCCTGTCTTCAGCATGCTGCTGTCAGGAGAGGGCAGGGTTGGAGGGTAGAGGGAGAGGAGGGCTACAGAATGACACAAGGCGGACGGCTCTTGGTGATCTTCTCCACTGGCTTGCCATCATGGGCTTTCTGGATAGCGTCCATGATCTGCAGGGGAATGAGACATTGTGTGTCAATGGCACTAGTCATTCGGCAGTTGAAACTCAGTGTGTCAGACATTAAAATGCCAGCCTTGTAAGAAGTTAACAACTTACGTCGTCTTCATATGGGAAGCCGCTTGTTTCCAGCTTGGAGAAGACTACTTGGCTGTTGATCTCAATCTCAAAACTGCCTGCAGAAACAAAAGCATCAAAATCAAGGCAAAACAAGTAGAGTAGAGACTAACACTCACCAGCCAGTTTATTAGGTACACCCTGTTCACGAAAATGGTTTACTCCTACAGACAGCGAGTCAAGTGGCCACGGCTTGCTATATAAAGCAGGCAGACCGGCAGAGGCATTCAGTTACTGTGCGAGTGAATGTTAGAATGGGCAAAATGAGTGACCTAAGTGACTGAGTGTGGTATGATCGTCAGTACCAGGCACATCGGATCCAGCATCTCAGAAACGCCCACCCTACTGGGCTTTTCACGCACAATAGTGTCTAGGGTTTCCCGAGTATGGTGAGACAAACCAAAAAAATGTGGGTGAAAACAGCTAATTGATGAGAGGTCAAAGGAGAATGGCAAGAATCGTGCAAGCTAACAGGCTGGCCACAAACAGACAAATAACGCCACAGTACAACAGTGGTGCAGAACAGCATTTTAGAATGCACATCTCATCGATCCTTGTCATGGATGGGCTGTTGCAGCAGCCGTCCACACTGGGTTCCACTCCTATCAGCTAAACACAAGAAGAAACGGCTTCAGTGGGCACGCCATCACCAACACTGGACAATTGAGGAGTGGAAAAACATTGCCTGGTCTGACAAATCCCAGTTCCTGTTGCGTTATGCTGATGGCTGAGTCAGGATGTGGCGTAAGCAGCATGAGTCCATGGACCCATCCTGCCTGGTGTCAACAGTACTGGCTGGTGAAGGTGGTGTACCACGGTCCAATCTGCAGCAACTGCAGGATGCCATGGCATCAGTGTAGACGTGTGTAAAAATCCCTGTGGAATGTTTCCGACTTGAAGAATCGATTTCCCAAAGAATTCAGGCTGTTCTGGAGGCAAAGAGGGGCCCGACCCAGACCTAGATTACCTAATAAACTGTCCAGTGAGTATATAGCTACACAGAAGAAAGAACATATAGCTATGTCAAAATACTTTACATTATTACAGTGTACTTACCAACACTGTACGTACCTGCATTGTCTGTAGTAGTCTATGTGTAAAGGACCAATTTACCTTGCCTTCCTACAAAGCCCGACACCTCCGCTTCAGTGAACTCCGCGGTGACAACCCGCGCGAGCTCCTGATAGCGGGGCTCGTACCCTCATCCACCGCTAAAGACAACGACAAAAAACAAAAACATGGCTTAGTGATGAATAATGAACCATATTTGGGGGCAAATGTCCAAGCAATGTCTAAGATAAACATTCCATAACTAGCTAGCATTATACACAGCCCGTTTTATAATCAATTAATGGGTAATCTGCAATATGAAGGTGGCTAGTTCGAGCTAGCTAAAAAGCAAGGGAGCTGCTTAGAAAAAAAGGCGAATAATCCAATAAATGGAAAATAAACATACCAGTATTCGACCTTGATTTGCACGCCCATGGCTGTTGAAGAAGCTAGCTTGCTAGTTCCTTCTCGATACGCTGATTCTGGTTTGACCTAAAGACACAATTGTGTAACACAGATGCTAAAAATGCTAGCTAGCTAAAGTGTAACCAGACGTAGGAGGAGCTAGAAAAAGCAGGAAGAAAATACTAGCAGGGACCTGTTCCAATACTTTTGGAATGCATCCATCCTTTCCCTTTCTTCTTCCCTTCTTTGAGATTATTGATGTGTTTGAATGGCATAAACTATAGACATGTAGGTGAGGTTTGGGGCGTTATTGACGACACTGTAATGAACAATCCAACTTTGTAGCAAAAAAACAATTGCAGTAGCAGTATTTTAAAACAATGGACAACTGTCTGTCCACTGCATTATTTGCCTTTTTTTTCTATGAATGCAGTCAAAATTAATGTTTGGTATACAAGATTGCATTAATTTAAGTTTCATAATTTCTCTACCTGAATCAAACTGCACCCATTCCTTAAGAAATGTTTAACAACAGCATTTATATACTGCTTCTCAGTCATGGGCAAGTCAACGTAGGATAATAATTGTACAGATGTACTGCAACAATGACAAAGGTGGGCTGGGCAGATGACAAACTCAGAGGGATGAATTATGTCATAAAATTGGGTCAATAAAGGCCAGCCTAACTATTTTTCTTCTATATCTTTTACTAAGGCATGTTGACTCAGAGGAGTGGCTTGTTGCTATCTCTTTAACTGCAACAAATGGCTGGCTCCTTACATATGCTGCATTCATAACCAAGTGGGAAGGTAGCATTTACCACATATACGACTGGTAAAAATCCAGTTGAACGGCCATCCAACTGGTAATTACTAGTGGGAAGCTCGTCTGTCATCCCCGAGCTCCAACTTCTCCCACATGCTGAACTCTGACATCAACTACTAAGGAAATTACCTTGATACCAGCATTTTCGGCAGGACATTTTTTTATTTAAACTTTATTTTATCCATGAGTCATACTCATACATTCTTATACAGATTAGCCCTTAATTACATAAATTACAGAAAATACACACATCAAAAGAT
Source organism: Thymallus thymallus (assembly GCA_023634145.1). Classification (NCBI taxonomy): domain Eukaryota; kingdom Metazoa; phylum Chordata; class Actinopteri; order Salmoniformes; family Salmonidae; genus Thymallus; species Thymallus thymallus. Next base: position 14,401,237 of record CM042398.1, read on the forward strand.
ATTAATCAGTAATAAGGTCCTCAATCAGCTTTCTGAATTGGCCTAAAGGCACCAGAACATAAAATGTAAGAACATTTTGAAGATTGTTCCACAAATAAGGTGCAAGAAACTAAAAGCTGATTTACCTAACTCAGTAGAGACCAAAGGAATTTCCAGAGTTAGCCATCCCTGAGACCTGGTGTGGTAGCTTGCATGTCTAATGTTTAGTAAAGATGTTAGGTACAGTGGGACTTTTTGTAAAAGGGCTTTATAAATTAAAACATAGCAATATATCAACCTATGTGACATCAAAGAGGGCCAACCAACTTTCTGGTAGAGAGTGAAGTGATAAGTACTAAAATTGTCACCCGTAATAAGGCGCAGTGCGCTATGATAAACTGCATCTAACGGCTATAATGAAGTGGCAGCTGCGTTCATAGAGACTATGTTGCCATAGTCTAGGACCGATAGGAATGTCTACTGAATAATCTGTGTAGCTCAGAAGGTAGAGTGTGGCGCCAGGGTTGTGGGTTCAATTCCCACGGGGGACCAGTACGAAAAAAGTATGAACCTGTATGCAGTAACTGTAAGTCACTCTGGATAAAAATGTAAATGTAATCTGCTTTCTACTAAACCCATTTTTATTCTCATGTGTCCAACTCATATTTACAACTTCATAACTTGTAATTACCATCTTCCCATTTGGTTATAAATGCAACATTATTGCTGTTTATTACTGCCAACCTTTAGACTCATAAAGACATCAGAAGTCATCAAGGCAAGTGTCCACTCTCTTCAGAGAAAAAGCTACACCCCAGTCTTTCAGGAACTTGCTGTAAGCCGGAAGGAAAATGACTGTTACTGGGCATTGACATGATGACAAAAATTTGTTGGATTGTAACCATTTTTGGGAGAAGCTAACCACAGATAGAGCTTAAGATCAAGAGAAATGGCAACCAGAGAAGCATCAACAAGTGGTAAGTTTTTTCATCTCAATTGTCTTGCATATCAACTACAGAAACATGTTGTAATGTGTATAAAGGACAATTTACACATGGCTTATGAAGTTGTTTTTAATAACTTTAGCATCAATCAGTGTAAAAGTATTACTCCCACATATTATGGCCAGTTGAATGTAAGTTAAGATGATTAATTGCCCTCTTATATCAATGTGGTGCGTGTATTGATATTTCTAGGCAACATAGCCATTACTTTTAGCAACTATTCATGTTTTTATGATATCCCCATGTACTGTATGTCTATTGTGTGTAGCAGGTACATACTGTGTGTAGCAGGTACATACTGTGTGTAGCAGGTACATACTGTGTGTAGCAGGTACAAACGGTGTGTAGCAGGTACATACTGTGTGTAGCAGGTACATACTGTGTGCAGCAGGTACATACTGTGTGTAGCAGGTACATACTGTGTGTAGCAGGTACATACTGTGTGTAGCAGGTACATACTGTGTGTAGAAGGTACATACTGTGTGTAGCAGGTACATACTGTGTGTAGCAGGTACATACTGTGTGTAGAAGGTACATACTGTGTGTAGCAGGTACATACTGTGTGTAGCAGGTACATACTGTGTGTAGAAGGTACATACTGTGTGTAGCAGGTACATACTGTGTGTAGCAGGTACATACTGTGTGTAGAAGGTACATACTGTGTGTAGCAGGTACATACTGTGTGCAATAAAGCAACTGTGTGTGTTTGTGTATGTACTTGTGTTTTTACAATTTCTTCATTAATCATTGTGGGAATGACAGTCCCTTTAAAATTGAAGCTTAATGTCAGGCAATATAACACAAAATGTGCACTAGCATGAACAGTAACTCAGTCTCTCACGTTTCTTGATTGTTTCTCTCTCAGACCTGAAAGTTGTCCTTCTTGGCGGCAGAAACTCTGGGAAGAGCGAAGTGGGCAATGTGCTGCTGGGAAGGGAGGAGTTTGTCATCAAGGAGCGGATCACATGCTCCAGGAGAGTAGGAGAGGTGGCAGGTGGGCGGGTCATTGTGGTGGACACACCTGGCTGGTGGTGTGACTTCAACGTGCAGGACACGCCTCAGCTGGTGAAAAGGGAGATAGTGCGCAGTGTCTCTCTGTGCACCCCGGGACCCCATATATTCCTTATCGTCATTAAGGTACGCTCAGTGTTCTGTGAAAAACGTCGCAGGGCTGTAGAGGAGCACCTGGCCCTCCTCAGTGAGAGAGTGTGGAGTCACTGTATGGTCGTCTTCACCTGCTGTGACTTTCCTGGACACATGCCCATGGAGCAGCAAGTCAAAAGAGGAGGCAGGGCCCCCCTGTGGCTGGTGGAGAAATGCAGTCATAGGTATCACTGCCTTGACTTGAAGAGTGGACAAGGTGGAAATCAGGTCACAGAGCTGTTTATGAAGATGCAGAGACTGGTGAAAGAAAATAGTGGCATCTATTTTAAAATGGAGGGAATGCTTTTACAAGAGATGGAGGAAAAGAAGAGGACAGTGGAGCAAAGGGCTCAGCAGAGATTGATAAAGATGCATAAACAGAGATCTCTGCTCAGGGGTGAGTTATGACTGAGGTGGTTCTTATGAGAAAAATATGCTTTGCCGTACTGCCAACAGTAGATTTTATAATATGTTTGTTCCAGCAGGGCTCTACAGTGCGTCCATTTTACTTGTATATGCGGCAAAATATTTTGCTGTGCGACCTGGAATAAAAAAATGAAGGATTCTTGCTTTATTACCTCAGATATTTGTCATTGTGCTCCTACATTTCTTTGTGTGCTCCTACATTTTCCAACTTAGACGCACACGTGGACAGCGTCGAGCCCTATCTATTATGATGTTGCTTTGTTTCCTTTTTTTCTACCAGGGGAGTCATGTCATCTCTCCGACATCAGAGTCGTGCTGCTTGGAGCTCGGGGCTCAGGGAAGAGTTCAGCAGGAAACACCATCCTGGGTCAAGGAGGAAGCTTTGAGGTCAGAAAGAGAACAGCCCAATGCATGATGGGAGCAGAAGATGTTGCCGGGAGACAAGTCACCGTGGTGGACACTCCAGGCTGGTGGATGAATTACTTCTCTCAGGATAGTCCTGTTTTTGACCGACGGGAGATAGTGTGTAGTGTATCTCTTTGCTCCCCTGGTCCACATGCCCTCCTGCTGACGGTGCGTGTGGACCGGTCCTTCACAGAGACCTACAGGAGAGCTGTGCAGGAGCACCTAGAGCTCATCTCAGACACAGTCTGGGCTCACATCATCGTCCTGTTCAACTTTGGGGACTGGCTGGGAGACACAACCATCGAGCAGCACATTGAGAGTGAGGGGGAGGCCCTCCAGTGGCTTGTCGAGAAGTGTGGCAACAGGTATCATGTCCTCAACAATAGAAGAAATTCAGGATTTCAGGTTACGGAACTGATGAGAAAGATTGACGAGCTGATGTCGTGCAACAGCAGTTGTTACTGTAAGATTGAGGGTGGCGTTCAGCACGAGTTGGAGGAGAAGAGGAGGGAAGAACAGAAAAGAGCTGGGGAGAGACTGATGAGGAGGCAGAAACAAAGAGAGACTGCCAGATCTCTATTGGGTAAATTAAATAAATCTCTCTCAAAATGCACTTTATATTCTATTCATATTGGTGTGAAATATTTTGGATTAACATTTTCCATTAATTCATAGAGCTTTAAATCAGACAATGTGAATGAAGCACTTTGTATTCATTCATTTTATGTCTACAGTAGACGTGTTATGCATGACAGTATTCTTATTTATTTGTGACAGGGGAGCTCCACTGTCCCTCAGAGCTGAGAATAATGCTACTGAGTGGCCGCAACACAGGCAGGAGCTCTGCTGGAAACACCATCCTGGGCAGAAAGCACTTTAAAGTAGGGTGTCATGCCACTGACAGTGTGGAAGGACAAGGAAAGGTCAGGGGTAAGACTGTGACAGTGCTGGACCCACCAGGCTGGCTGTCAGTGGTTCCTGGCTCCCTGATGTCTCCCTCAGCCTCTGGGGTAACTGTGGTCCTGGTGGTTGTGAATGTGAGCTCTTCCTTCAGCCACACTCTCTGGAGAACGGTAGAAAAACACCTGGAGGTGCACGGAGAGAAAGTATGGAACCGAACCATGGTCCTATTCACCTTTGGGGACTGGCTGGGGGACACGACCATCGAGCAGCGCATTGAGAGTGAGGGAGAGCCCCTCCAGAGGCTTGTCGAGAAGTGTGGCAACAGATATCACGTGTTGGACAGTAAGAGCCAGGGGACTGGTGCACAGGTCACTGAGCTGCTGGAGAAGATAGAGGAGATGCTGGTGGAGGAGAGGCTGGAGGTTCTACAGAGAGGAGAACAGGTTGGGAAGAGTCTCACAGTGATGCAGGAGCCAGAGATGGACGGAGTGATGAGACAGGGAGAGGGCATAGAGGTCCTTGCAGAAAACCATACAGATGCTCCCTTTCATGATGGTAAGCAAGACTGATGCACATTAGTTAGAACTAACGTTGCAGAGTTTCATGCTGTATTTACTATTTATTCTGACAGAGCTCTCTTGTGTTTCAGCGTGTGAGGGGGCCAGTTCAGAGGAACTTCTAACCCCAGACGACCCAGGAGCCCCAGACTTTGGTGGACAGGAGTTGGCACTACCACAGGCTAGCGGAGGAGGATGGACTGGAGCAAATCACTCCATCCTGGATGTGGAGGGGTTTCTGTCTAACATGGCCAGTGTGCTTCAGGGGAATCAGGAGGGGCTGATATGGAACATGGGGGGCAGACAGACGCTAGTGGTGAACCTCCCAGACTGGCTCCACACTGGATCTACTCAGAGCCATCATCTGAGATGGAATGGACAGAATGGTAGAAAACCTGTCACCCTGTTCTCTCCAGGACACCAAGCTCTCCTCCTGGTAATACACATGGAGCAACCCAAAGAACCAGAAAGAATCTTGGTGGAGAAACAGGAAGACATTGTGGATATACAGACCCTTGAACACCCCAGGCTGAGGGACAGGACCCTCAAGGAGATTGCCAGAACAGGAGGCCTGCAGGCCCTGATTGACCAATGGGGGAACAGTAACTTGGAGGAGCTTGAATCCTTCATTGACTTTTATTTTGAAATGGTGTGGAAAGAAACCATGGGGTCTTTCATAGTAGAGGAGAATGACTGTCTCACCAGCAACAGCCCAGAGATGGATGATGTTGGGGATGATCTTGTAAATAAGGCTGGCCAGGAGGTGCTGTCATCCATTGACAAGAAGCTGTCTAAGCTGGACATCCTGGAGGGCATGCAGAGAGACTTGCTGGAGCTCAGACACTGCTTGGATCACAGCTGTGACATCATACAGGAACTCAGTGACAAACGAAAAGCAACACAGGAGCCTGCTGTGCCCTCTGATGCAGGGAAGGCAGAAGTGGAAGAAAGTTGCTAGAGGAGAGATGTTCAAAAATAACATAAATTATAAGTTATAGATTGGTTTGTTTTATCTAATGATGCCCTCATATCATTGTTCAGGTAACAACTAATTAACAGTATTGATTTATTGATGGAGTAAATGCTCATGGTTAGCCAGTATATGTCATGTGTTTCCACAAGGGGGAGCCCTCTGACAAGCAATTGTGGGGGTTTGGTCTCGCATATTCTACTGATCCAGTTGTTTTTTAAACTGAGGATACTGTATCTATTCACCACATTAAATATGTTATTCACTCCATTATTATGCAAGATTCCAGTCATTTTAAATCAGTTATTGCTGATAATTTCCTAGATTATTATTTTATTTACTTTATGAGGCTTGTACAAAGACAGACATATCACGGGTCCATATGATAGTACATGTTTCATGCCATAAATGTAACATATTATATCATGAAACATATCATATCATAAAAACATCCTAAAATGATCTCTCCATCCAAGGTGGGACTCTTTTTGTGTGTTTGCTCATGGGATGACTTGTTTGAGTGAATATAAAAGAATTGACAGCAACAAAGACTGAGAGCCGTGGCCCTCTTAGCTGGTGGGTACGCTGAGGAAAAACTGTCTGACTGTGCTGTGCTGTGTCTGTGCTGTGCTGTGTCTGTGCTGTGCCTGTGCCTGTGCTGTGGGGACTGTCTGCAGGTGCTGCAGTCCCAGCCTCAGCCCACTGGCTGATGACTCATCTCTCTACAGCAGAAGCAGAGCATGTACAGTTGAACTGACACACAACTGGAAGGGAAATAGGTCTTCACATTGGGTAACTACTGTTCATAAATAAGGGCATTGAGTTTTTCCTCTTCAGGTCACATGGTTGTGAAAAACTTCAGGTGCTATTCACAATTGCTCTCCGTCTTGCAACATGCTGAGATGTGTGAAAGGTAGAGAGAGAGAGAGAGAGAGAGAAAGGGGGATACATAGGGAGAGAGAGAGAGAGAGAGAGATATGCAGAAACAGAGCATGTTCTAAATTACCTTCAATCTCCAGTTAATGAAAAACAGGAAGTTGGTTCAGGCAGACCAGACATTGTGTGAGCTGAGAATACCATAAAGATTGAAGGCTACATTTCTAAACCCTTTCAGAATTTGCCCAAGAGCCAAAGAGATGAGTCACACAGACACATACAGCAGCTAATAGATTTCTGGCTGGGTAAGTAAACACTTTGCAAAGCCTGGTGCAGTCAAGGTCAATCTCTATCTACTTTTAAATCCAACATGTAAGAACCTAAAAGTAAAGTGTTTTTATTGGACAATTTTGTTGAAATCCGGAAATGGGTAGACATAAAAAGGTATTATTTTTTTTACCCTTTATTTTTTGTTGGTCCTCTGAACAAGGTTACAATGTTGACTGATGGAGGAAAAAAATAGATGTTTTATTGTCACATACACAAGTTAGGCAATACGGTAAAAGCTATTGATACTCAGACATTGTAGAATTGCTGAAACATCCCATACTCACCTTTGTCAATAGCAACACTGGGTTATTTTTAGAGGAAAAAAATAGTGTCCTAAATGCACTTGTTTTATTTTTTAAGTTCCATTCTGGGAGCATACATTATGCAGCGATCCCCAGAGTGCTCGGGGAGAGTGAGGAGGGTCCCACCTGGTGTGTTCAGAGTGCATCTCCCCACCGCCCACCTTACTGGCCAATGGGAGAGAGGGTTGTGTCTCCCATCTCAACATAGGGAGAGTGAGTAGAAAATGGTGAACAGAGGGCATGGGATGTTTTTAATATGTTGTAATATGAACCATGCCTCTCAAACAACAGATGTAAACTACACTCTTAGAAAAAAGGGTTCCAAAAGAGTTCTTCGGCTGTCCCCATAGGAGAACCCTTTTTGGATCCAGGTAAAACTCTTTTGGGTTCCATATAGAACCCTCTGTGGAAAGGGTTTTACATGGAACCCAAAAGGGTTCTACCTGGAACCAAAAAGGGTTCTTCAAACGGTTCTTCTAAGGGGATAGCCGAAGAACCTGTTTAGGTTCCAGATAATACCTTTTTTTCAAAGAGTGTACAAGGGAGGAGGAAGAGAAGGAGTGATGATGAGCAGATTTGGTGTCTGCATGACTTCCTCCCACGGTGAGCCAAAGAGGTGACCTGTTTGCAATCATGATCTCTTTATCTCTGTCAATCTCTCTCTGCATTATTCCTCCATGAATATCAATCCCCCTTTTATCCACTCCTCCCTCTCTTTCTCTTTCTCTCACTTTATCATCCATCCTCCTTCATCTCACATAACCTAACGTAGCAGGCATTGAAAGACGTCTGAGCGAAGTTCCCACTTCTGATTTTCAGGGGAAAGGGAAGCTCCAGTTGTGAGTCTCAGCCTTCTTGAAAAAGATCTGCAGCTCGGACGGAAGGAAGTTGGGGAGAAATGGATCTCTCAGTGTGACGGAGGTGAAGTGGCCGTTTGGCCCGAGAGACAGTCCTGAGCCCACATCCATCTCTATTAGTAGGACCCTCACCCCCCCCCCCCACACCACACCCACACACACGGGATCAGAGTTTCACCGCTATGTTTCCAAGTGGAGAGAGAGTATGGGAAAAGGAGGGAGGGAGAGAAGCAGGCATATAGTGAGAGAGAGAGAGAAAGAGGGAGAGAGAGGGATGATTTAGACTTGGTTAATAATTATTCAGCCATCCTTCACTTCCCTTCTCCACGCTCCAATGTCATTACCCTCCAAGGGGTCGATGTCTGTCTGTGGTGGTACAGTGTAGATCGGGGGGGGGGGGGGGGTGGCTGAACTTCTACACCCCGTAAAGAGTGCATCTTAATATACATAGGGCCATATGTTTTCTGATTTCACTGCAGGTCTCAAATAGAGTGACATGACAATTTTGTCTAAATGTTTATATTGTAATTTTTACAATTACTGCAGAGCTAAATATAGTTTATGTTTCATATGATTCAAAACAAGCTGTTGATTAAAAAACTGCTGGACACAACTGTCATAATGTTTATCTACCGAAAATTAATTTAGATCAATACTAAAACAACAGTGAAGCTTTCATAGTATGCCATGGGACCCAGAAGGATTCAGAAGGATTCTATTGGAGGAACAGGATATGGCTTGTGGTCAGGCCCAGTTCCTACCAACTTATGTCCATGTCACTGGCCAATTTCAACTGTTGTCAATCAAACCAACATCATGACAGTGATGTGGAAACATTTCCCCTCCCTATGCCAGTCCACCATTAAATTGTTCCTGTGGGACTTAATTTGCTGGTCCAGGGAAAGTACATTAGGTCCAGTTAAGTGGGGTGGTGGGGGGGAGGGGATTGGGTGTTGGTGATAAATCAGGTGTGATTGGTTGGCACCTGGCCTGAAACAGAGCCCGCTTGGCTTACTATCTAGCTGTTCAATAACTGAACCCCCCATTCTCCCAACCCATCCTGCTCCCCCTGCCCCCACCAGGAAATCCCAGGTTGGGGGAAACCTCAAGGGCAAAGTTGAAGGAAACAATTAAGGCTAATAATTGGGCACCAGTGAAAATGAGTTCCAGTTAATTTAGAATCTGTGTCTGTTTCTCAGGGACTGGTACCTGCTAAATCATTAACCTCTAACACTGCTCTGCTACATACTGTACATTAACAACTTATGGCTGCACTCCAATGACAGGGTTGTTGCTACAAGTCCACTGAGAAGAAGGCTATGAGAAGATCCTCTCCTAGGCGATGAGGAAAGGGTTTCCCCCTATCTGACCCTGAGCTCTATTGAACCTTCAGACATTTTAATAAATTCTACTTCTCATCATAGATTACTGGATGAAAATGCAGTAGGATGGAAATACTTTCCCTGTTTCCTCAAGAGCTGTGGCCATATTTAGAGTGCTCTTACAAATAACCTTGTCTAATATGAATTCCTGTGATTGCTGTTGGATGGTCTTTTTCACAAGTAAACGATTCTGATACGGATGGGGTTTGTTTAGAGAGGACACTGTGATGATGTAACAGCAAGGCTATTGCTTTGTGGCTGGAACGATAAGGGACACAAAGAGCAATATAGTGCCTGTAGGGTTGTAGCTTGTAGTTTATAGGGCTGGTGATTGGAGAGAGAGATGATGAACATACAGTAGGATAGAGAGGACGAGGGGAAAGGGGAAAGCGATCACGTGCAAATTCTAGCATCCATTTGCAAAAACATAGAGACATAAGCAATACCACACACACTGCCACAAACACATCCTGTATACACACTTGCATGGCACATACTGTACACACACACACACACACACACACACACGCAAACACATGCACACACAGAAAGTTTACTTTCTTCTTGTTTGCTTGTTGAGGATTTCCAGGACAATAGCTTGAAGCCATGTGTGCTGCTTGACTGAACCTGTCCCGGCAACACAAGGTTAAAGGTTTTGATCATTGCCAATGAGGCAAACAATATGACCAGACTGCCTGTGCAAACAAACACATGCACAACACAGACAGACTGACAGACACACAGAAACACGTTTCTCTTTCCACATCCGCCCTGGGTGGCAAGCAAAATTACACACAAGCAAAAATAAAAACATATTGAAGCACACACATAAACATAATGTTGGCCTACATGCAGGTTTGTGTTGGGACGTTTTGGATTCATAAGTAAGTTTCTTTGGATTGCCATGTCACGATTGGGTTATTATTTATTTATATGGTTTATTACATTGGATCAGGCACACACTTTGATTATCCTATTAAAATAAATAATTAATTAGTCAATATTATTCAATAGAAAGGAGCTGAGGAAGTCCAGTGCCTGCAGGGTTCAACGAGAGCCTGAGATCAGATCACATTGTGGAAGGGAAGGAAGCGGGGAGGAAGAGAGAGTAGATCAGGTTATCACTGATGGCTATTCAATACCAGGCCACCAACCAATCAGATTAGTTCCTCTCTGTGCCTGGCTGTCAATCCTCATCACTAAGATCGTCTGAGTTAACACTTCTCCTTTCCTCTGTCCCTCGTTCGTTCTTTCATTCAGCTCCTCTCCTCTCCTCTCCTCTCCTCTCCTCTCCTCTCCTCTCCTCTCCTCTCCTCTCCTCTCCTCTCCTCTCCTCTCCCCCTGGTGCTGTCCATTTAACAGATGAGAAGAAGACATCCAGTGAGGTCTTGGTCTCGGTGCTTGTTAAGGATCCCAGGACACTCATACAGAGAATAAGAGATTTAAACAATGGTCTCCTGGCCTGGTTCCAATGCACTCTAACATACACTAAGACATTTTGATCATTCCACTGTTTGATATACTGAATACATGACTAGCTGCGTGTGTCCAGAACAAAATAGCTGAGACGCCTTAACCCTCCCCCTCAATACATATTGCATGTATTGAGAGATGTAGATGAAACCATATCATAGTGCAAATAGCAAACTACTGATACTGATATACTAATACTAAACGTAATTACTGATATGTTCTTGAAACTACACAATACAGTAATAACAGTATTGTTGTGGAAAATACAAATTCTGCCACAACAGTATGCAATAATAATATTTTCCTGAAGTTCTCCCTGCCTCCGAGAGAAGGCCCCAGGGGAGGTTTCAAGGTCCCCACCTCCCGACGTCCTCATATTCACCCAGAGCAGACCATCCATTTAGCTGATTAGAGCTAGTAGCTCAATCAGACTGATTAGAATGGGAGGGGACAGCAGGAGGGAGACTAAAGAGAATCTCTCTTCTCTGTTGCCAGTATGTGCTGGTGAGTGTCCAGTTGCAAAATACTGCTCTGCATCCATCCACCAGGTTGGGTTCCTACATGGTTGTGGATGAGGGGAGATACCCCCATGTGCTCTACGACACTCTGTACAATCAGTAGAGGAAGGGAGGCAGGACCCACTGAACACAGACGTCAATTCAACATCTATTCCACATTGGTTCAAAGTAATTTCATTGAAATTACGTGGAAACAACGTTGATTCAGCCCGTGTCGCCCAGTGGGGAGTTTTCCATTCTAGTCTATACACACAACATGAACAACCTAGCATCTGTCCCACGAATGTAAACCGGATGCTGTGTTTATTAGCTGACCTGCGGGCCTGCGGGCTTAGGGACAACATCCTTCTCACATCTGGGGGATGTCAAGGGCACACTGGACTTCCATCATGTTCGGAGCTGAATTCTCATCCTTCTCACATCAGAGGACCACCATGCCTGTATTTGTCTGACACCCTCTCACTCCTCAATGATTTAATGGTCAGATAGATCATACTGTGATAGACAGTTCTCTCTCTATCATCTGTACAAACACAGGGAGTCTAGGCCTGGCCACTTCCCTGTGATATCCTCCAGGTCTTACTAGTGGCCCCAAGGCACTCAAGGGTCATTCCCTCTAACAGGTCAGGTGCTTTACAACCTGGTCTCCCCAGCCTCAGTGCACCTTGCCACAACCCTGACCACTGACTCTGTTTGGCTTTGTGCTACTGCTTTACGAGGTGACAGCAGGGGAGTAGGCGTAAGCCGGGAGGGGGACGCGGTCCTGTTGCCAGGTGTGTAACCAGGAACCTGGTCGAGGGACTTTACAACCCCTCAGGACCATTACATAACACACTGCACCATCACAGGCTGTGTAGAGACTGGTTGGGCTTGGAGAGTGGTTGTCAGTGGTTTCCCTTGTCCCCTCCCAGATAGAATGAGCATCTCAGGGAGCTATAATATGACCCATAACTCTGCACAAGCTCTTCCTCCTGAGCCCTAGTGTATGCATTCTGGGAAGGGATTGGGGAAGCCACAGAGTCCAGGGGTAGATTGGGTCAAAGTCTGGTCATGGTCAGGGCCTCCTACCAGCCCCAGCCAACCTCCCTCTGGCCTCACAGATGTCCGAGGAGGACTGTGACTTGAGACATGAGGTATATGTTTACACAGTATAGCCACATAATGCATGATGAGGGGTGCTGTATAACAAGTTGTACACATTTTGCTTTTTCCCTTTGATTTTATACAGAGCTGTCATTTGAATTCACTGTCCATGTCAGTCAGAGAAATTTGGCACAGTACAAAGCATAGTAAACATGACTCAATCTAGCAAAATACTCACAGGGGAGAGTTATGCATGCACACACATAACTAGAACAAAGGAATGTTCCCTAAAAGAAACAGAGGGAGAGATTACAGTCATCTGTGATTTTAGACTTGCTGACCGCAGACTCCAAAACAGAATGGATATCATTAGTCAGCCCATTAACGAGAGGGCTAATTAACACATAACTAATGCACTTAGCAACACATTATGATTGAGGGGGGGAGCACGGGGTCTTTTCACATCTATCAACCACCCCCGCCGAATGTGGTTCCAATAATGACACTTTAAGAGGGGAGAGGGGGCATTTATATAATGGTTCTGATGTGATCATCATTTTTGGACTCCCTTTTCATCCTCCTCTTTGAACCCTTGACATTCGATCTGAACACAGAACTCAGTCAATCTGTCAGGGTTACTGTAAATGCAAAAATTTATGTGACAACACAAAGATGGCTGGCCAATGAAAAATGCATGCTCCCCTGCTGCAGGTCCACATTTTAACATTTTCCCACCGCCTATCTATACTTACAAACGACTTGTGACGCCGCTCTTTTATGTAAGGGAACCATATTTCTTGTTTTTAGATGTTGGGCTTTTCTGTAACCATTCTCAGGTGATAGCCTATTCCCTACCTGGCAATAGGATCCAGCAGCTAGAGTGGAGAGAGTGGACACGTGGTGTCCACTCTCTCCACTCCATGCTACAATGCACACTAGGCTGTGACCTCATAGGGGACAATCTACCTCTTAGATCAGCCTCTACCTGACCGGTCCCAACCTCAGTGCACACTGTGATGATAGCCCCTAACTCCTAATTTGTCTATTAATGTTCTGTATTATGTCATGTTTCATGTTTCATGTGGACCCTAGGAAGAGTAGCTGCTGGATCCTAATAAAATATAAAAAATACCAAATACTGTGCTGATAGGCTCTAACTCCAGTACACTGTGCTGATAGGCTCTAACTCCAATACACTGTGCCGATAGGCTCTAACTCCAATACACTGTGCCGATAGGCTCTAACTCCAATACACTGTGCTGATAGGCTCTAACTCCAGTACACTGTGCTGATAGGCTCTAACTCCAATACACTGTGCTGATAGGCTCTAACTCCAGTACACTGTGCTGATAGGCTCTAACTCTAATACACTGTGCTGATAGGCTCTAACTCTAATACACTGTGCTGATAGGCTCTAACTCTAATACACTGTGCTGATAGGCTCTAACTCCAGTACACTGTGCTGATAGGCTCTAACTCTAATACACTGTGCTGATAGGCTCTAGATCTAATACACTGTGCTGATAGGCTCTAACTCTAATACACTGTGCTGATAGGCTCTAACTCTAATACAATGTGCTGATAGGCTCTAACTCTAATACACTGTGCTGATAGGCTCTAACTCCAGTACAATGAGCTGATAGGCCGTAACTCCAGTACACTGTGCTGATAGGCTCTAACTCCAGTACACTGTGCTGATAGCCTCTAACTCCAGTACACATTGTGCTGATAGGCTCTAACTCCAGTACACTGTGCTGATAGGCCGTAACTCCAGTACACTGGGCTGATAGGCCCTACCTCCAGTACACACTGTGCTGATAGGTTCTATGTGTTGTTGTAACCCTATGTAACAGATCTAGAGGCTGGTTGTCCTAACCAAATATAATTGTGTTGAACCAGAGCTGCATCTGCACATTCACTTACAAAATACAAGGTACTTTGTTTCCACGCAGCCAATGTTGGTGGTATTTGTTTACTGTAAAGCATGGTACACTACAAGGCCAAAGATATGTGAACACCTGCTCGTCGAACATCTCATTCCAAAATCATGGTCATTAATATGGAGTTGGTCCCCCCTTTGCTGCTATAATAGCCTCCACTCTTCTGGGAAGGCATTCCACTAGATGTTGGAACATTGCCACGGGGACCAGAGGGGTGGGGCTGAAAGAGGTAATTGGATGGATGGGAGGGGTCATTGATTATTTTTTCTGCACGTTTGGAGGTATGCTTGGTGTACAGAAAGCTCACAGAGGGAAGGTCCCAGGACAGCCAGTAATCTTTGAGGCTTTCAACACAACTCTCTCTAGTCTCTTCTTAGTGAGACTGTCCATGTTAACATACCAAACTGTAATGGACTGTATGAGTAAGGTACTTTCAGAAACGTATAATGTTTCATTACTTATTCTAATGAATAGGCCCTTCAGCTACTTTACCAAACCAAACCCTTAAAAAGTCTCATCAAATCGTTATCAAGACTATATTTTATGAGTGACCTTGCCGAGTGGAATGACGCTGGCTTACAGTATGCTGACTAATCATAAGGACAGGAACATGATATGTGGGGAGAGAATAATACTGTCTCATAGAAGGCCTTGTCAGCACACCAGCTGTATATACATAACACTACTTAAAGAGCTCTCATTCACTGGCTATTTGCTATTTATTGCCAGTTGGATAGATACATTTCAGCTGTAAGTACTATACAGTACACCTCCATAACTATGTAATCATCATCATATTCATCATCACCTCTTTCAATGGGCTGTTTATCTATTAGCAAGTTGCCATGACAATCATCTCAACAAACGAACCAAGTGTACGACAACAAACTATGCTAGGCCTACCACCTACCATAATGGATATTAATACAGTCTTAAGAGTCATATTGTGGCTACATGCATAGAAACAAAAACCAACTTGACAGTGACACCATCTGTAATGGTCAGTGACACAGTAGAAAGCTTTCTTACTTGTATATTTCCTATGCAATGTTTAATATTAAAGTGACTGGTTGGTCCGTGTCCTCTGGATGGGGTTGTGAGGTGTGGGGGCTGGTCTTCTGGGAGGATGGAGGATGTGGGATCATTGATGTGTCCAGAGATCAATAAGGGAGAGCATTCTGGTCTCAACAATGAAACCCAACCAGCCTGCCAATACAAGGGGGCTTCAGCCCATAGAGTAGAGCAGACCCCCTCAGCTTATAGGTAAAGAAGGGGTGGAGCCAGACAGGGTCAGGGGGACAATAAGGTTATAGTGGAGGTGGGACGTGACGGTGGCAGGTTCAGTATGCTGCAACCTGATTGGTGGCTTCTACTGGCCAAATTGTCAGAGATCAATAGTCATCAACACTGGTTTGCCTTTAAGTGTAAAGAGTAAATACCTCAATGAGCATTAAACACAATTATAGAACTCAGACGTGCATTAGTGGTCTTTCAGTGGCCTTCCCAAATTCAGTGTATCATCAAAGACTATGGAGCCTGTCCAAAAACTCCACATAATGGACCATGTGATCTGCTTTGATGGACAGGTTCAATACAGAACATATCCCAGAGGTGTGTATATGAGGATAATGGGTCAATTGAATATTCACACTCTCTCTCAGCCTATTCACTTGCCATATGGCGCTGTGTCATGGTACTATTGGTATAAGTGGTAGGTCAACGGTTGTAAGCTTTGGTATGAAATTACATGACACAAAATTATGTTATAAAATGAATTGTAAAACATGAGTCAATATTAATTCAGTTGTTTCTTTCTTGAAAGTGCACATCCCTCATTGAACTGACTTTCCTTTGCTAGCCTGATCATTCACAGTAGTGTTACTTCAGGGATGACCAACTATGCAAGTTAAGCAGTATCCCTCTTGTGGTGCAATATTGCGCTAGAAGTTACTGTGGTGTGTCTGGTAAATATCCTAGCTATATCAGCCATGTTACAATTCCCACTAAGTGAGTTAACCCTATTGTCGCGATGCATAGGATGTTTGCCTTTCATGCCGGTGACCGGGATTATCTTCCCACTCTCTCTGTTTGCTACATTGGTGTCTGAAGTGAGATGGCGGCCGTGAGTCCATCGGAAGCCACAGACATACGTGTGAAGGGGCTTGAAAGAAAGTATAAGTGCCTACCTGTTCGAAAGGGGCAGTATGGCGGTCCTTGCTATATGAGCCACTTTACAATTCCCACTAAGTGGGTTTTAACCCTAGAACTGTATTTGCTTCACACTTCTGTTCGCTACATATACTGTATATATATACTTTTTTGGGTGTGGCTGGTATATATTGTAGGCTAGGCCTACGTACCGTAGCCAACTACGTACTACGCAGAAAGAATTAAGCTGTGCCTAGAATGATGATGTGCTTGACACCTGACCCTGAAGAAGGCACAGTGGTTTACCCAATAAATTACTGGGAGCTTGTATATAGAGTGTGCGACTCTCTTGGTTTGTTTTTGTAGCGTACAGTTTGCTCACTGTTGGTCAGCACCTCTACCAACGTTTTGGGGGGCGTGCACCAGCTCATGCTTTTTATTCGACACCCAAATTAATTCATGAATATAAAGTTGAGGCAATAACACAGACCACATATATTAGAAATGATCAACAAAACTGCATGTTGATCCTTGTCTCTTGCCTGTGTAGATCAAGGTTCCCCAAGAGTGCCGCAGGTGGTTTCATTTGCCCCCTCCCATGTTTTCTGAGCAAAAAAACTAAACTTTGCATCTTCATTGTTGGACATAAAACAAAATGTAAAAACACCAGGAAATCAGCTCCAAGTTTTAATTTTGTTCCCAAGTATGACCATGCATAATAGAGATACACACTACCATATACACATTTAAGTAAGGTTTGGAATAGTATGCTTTAGTAGGTGACATAAAAATAAAAGTAAAATATTATATATGTTTGGGCAGACTACAAATTGGGCAGACTACAAATTATTTGTAATTATTTTCCGGCCCCCCAACCATCCACTCAATATAAAATCGGGCCGTGCCGAATTTAGTTGATGATCCCTTGTGTAGATCGTGCAAGTCGTCTACTGCAGAAGTCACAGTGAATCGGGAAAGAGTGTACGTGCCTCTCCAATTCGTGCACGACTCTTGTCTCCGCAGTGCACTGCTGGATAGCGCTCAGTACAGTCAGTCTGCGCGGGGACGCTGTACGCACGCACCAGTGACCTGCCAAAGCTCACTCTCAGAAGGTCTCGAACGCTACACGGCAGCGAAGAGCATGTGGAATTCACTGCGGACTCATTCATAAAGAATTGCCACGGGAATTAAAATGAACAATTCGTCCTGTATGTTCCTTTGCAGTATCCACTTAGTATAGTCTATTTGTTAATGACACTGTAGGAAACCGAAGCATGATGGGTACCTTATCATTGGTGATGTTGTTTGGAGTGGTGAGTAGTGGCATGATTTATGACTGATTTCATTAAAACATATTGAATGTTGATTGAATAGCTAGCATGGGAGAAACGTGTTCAATGTTTGCATTTTATTACTCTGCGTTATAACACTGAAGTTGTACTGGACTGGGGATCCCTGTACTGTCCCGCGTATTGCTGGCAAATTAGTCACGATACTAATCTGAGGAGAGCTGCTGGAGGGAAGGTGCTTATCACGTCCCCCTCATCTCATAACTGATCATAATAAACCCGTATGTGTGTTTTATAATAACAGTTATAGTTCCCCATGCTCTTCATCTTTATCCTTTATAGAACAACCATCCTGGAAGGTTTTCATAGGCAGGTGCAATAGTCCAAGGTTCCTTTTAGAATTGTAGGATTTCATAGCAGGTCCATTAATTAAAAACTGTTATAAGATCACATATGGACTGAAATGTAAAAGGCTTGGTCAGTCATCGGTAAATGGCACAGATCTGTTTCATATGCTTACTCAGTGTTGGGGAAGCTGCTGAGAAAATATAGTTGACCAAGCTACCAATTACTTCACACTGGAAGAAGTTAAACTGGGTATATGGGTGAAGTAGGCAATAATTTTTAAGAATTTTTAAGAATGGATTTTAAGAAAAAGGGTAGCTTAACTTCTTCCAATATATAAAAAATATATTTTACTTAACTAAACTACTTTTTGAAAGACGTTAATATGTAAATCTGAAATGCCATAGACTACAGATTGCAAGAACAGATCACTTTGAGGTCACATGTTAACATAATGTGAAATGAAGCGTAATAAACAAACAAAAAATGTTTCAAGTGAGAATTAGACAGGTCTGATGCCGAAAAAAGAGGGTTTGGTCAGTCATCAGTAAATGGCACAGATCTGTTTCATATATGCATACTCAGTGTTGGGGAAGCTACTCAGAAAATATAGTTGACCAAGCTACCAATTACTTCACACTGGAAGAAGTTAAACTGGGTATATGGGTGAAGTAGGCAATAATTCTAATAAATCTTTTTTCGGCACCAGACCTGCGTAATTCTCACTTGTTTTTTTGTTTATTAGGCTTAATTTTACATTCTGTTAACATATGACCTCAAAGTAATCTGTTCTTGCAATTTGTAGTCTATGGCATTTCAGATTGACATATTAACGTTTTTCAAGAAGTAGTTTGGATGTAGTAAACAACTTTTTCAAAGTAACTTTAGTTAAGGGTAGCTTAACTTCTTCCAGTGTGTCAACTATATTTTCTGAGTAGCTTCTCCAACACTGAGTATGCAATATGAAACAGATCTGTGCCGTTTACTGATGACTGACCAAACCCTTTACATTTCAGTCCATATGTGATCTAGTAACTGTTTTTATGAATGGACCTGTTATGAAATCCTAAAATCCACAAATTGTATTTTCCTTTTTTGTCAGTTGGCTTCTGTTGAAGTGGAGGTAATGTCTTATCTGAAGAGCAAAATATTTTGAGCAATTCATGACATACATTTACATTTTCGATAGTTGGTTGATGATAATGATAATGGTGATGTTGATGATGACAAACTATTTGCTATTATTTGGTAAGTGGCATCCAGCCATAGTCTAATCCTCCTGATATGTCAAGACTTGCTGGTCTAATAAGGCTTGTTCATTCACTCATTCCATGTGAACAGGTCTGTACATGACTCAGGAGCAGTCTGTTTTGACAGCTTCTTTACAACATTGTGGTAGTATAGAGCACGTTTGTAGAATTAGATTGAGAAATAAAGTCTCTAATTGACTATGAAGTCAGGGAGAGTGCAAAGCATGCATGTCAAGGCTGGGGATGTGACCTGGTGTGTGTGTGTGTGTGTGTGTGTGTGTGTGTGTGTGTGTGTGCGTGCGTGCGTGCGTGCGTGCGTGCGTGCGTGTGTGTGTGCGTTTGTGTGTGTGTGTGAAGGCTTTGCCTCATTCAACATTTTTGAGTTGAAGACTTAAAGCCAATTTATGCTTGATCCGAAAATGTGGTCAGAGGCTCCGTATAGATGCTGTGACACAATTGCAGAGTCTCTGGAGGGGAGGCATGCAGAGACCAAAATGAGCTCTGTACAGCATCGCTGTCCGCCTCTCAAATTATGTGACAATGCGGAGGGCTCCGCTTAGCTCTGCATTAACATGATTGGTTGATGGTAGGTGAGGGCGGGAGGTCCTATATAAACACAAACTCAGTTCCTTGAAAACTTCCTTCACAACAGTTCTGTGCTGTTCTGCGAAGCTCAAGAAGAATGAATGCCCTGACTTCTGCAGAGGCCATATCACCCTAAATGCTGCACAGCCAATGCAGACGTCGGATTGAGCATGCAGCACCTTTCAGTCACTCAGATCATGTTGAGGGTAGCAGGCTCCTTATCAGATCATGTTGAGGGTAGCAGGCTCCTTATCAGATCATGTTGAGGGTAGCAGGCTCCTTATCAGATCATGTTGAGGGTAGCAGGCTCTTTATCAGATCACGTTGAGGGTAGCAGGCTCCTTATCAGATCATGTTGAGGGTAGCAGGCTCCTTATCAGATCACGTTGAGGGTAGCAGGCTCCTTATCAGAGGTGAGGCTGGTAATTGGCATTTTATTTAACTGAAAAGATAAACATGGGGGTTTGGGCAGCATATCAAGTTCACATTCACCGTCCTGGTGATTTGAGTATATGACCATATTCAAATAAAAATGAGGCAACAATGTGCTTTAGGACCATGCAGATGCCTCCGAGCGGTCAGGTAGGCTGTTTGGAGTGTTTATCTGACTGGGGGGGGGGGGGGGGGGGGCAGGAGAGAAAAACAGGAGATAGAGAGCTGGAGGAGAGAGAGAGAGGGAGGAGAGAGAGAGAGAGGAACAAATGTACAGAGCGCATGAGAGTCAATCGAGAGAGAGAGAGAGAGCTGTGCTGGCGGCTGCTCTCAGTGCATCTGTTTTTGAATGAAAGCAGGGGCTGAGGGAAGGGAAGAGAGGGAGACAGTTAAAGAGAGAGAGAAGGCTTCTCAGTGAGAGAGACCAGCAGTTTTTCTTAGTAAACTGTGAGGCATTAAACGTTAAAGCGTTTCAGTTTAATGATTTTGATGATGATGACCTCAGAATGAGCTTCACATTATTGTTTCCTTATTTTAATATCCTTGTACTTACAAAAACATGCTTTAGTCCTGTGCCTGTGAAGCTGTTTGGCATTTATATCAGATTGAGAGAGAGGAAGTGACAGAGAAGGGGAGAGAGAGGGAGAGTGGAGAGAGGCAGTGAGAGAAAGAGTGGAAATAAAAAGAGACAGAGAGAAGATTGTGTGTAGCAGGAAGCAGCGTGTGTGTGCTTGTGTGTCTGAATTTATAGTTAAGTTGCGCAATATGAGGAATCGTTATGCAAATTCCAGAGAGGAATCTGTCTTTTACCACACTTAGCAATTAAAGAGGAAGGAAGTTAATTCTCCCAGGGCCTTCATCAACAGTACTGAGTCTGACCAATAGCCCCGTAGACAGCTCCATTTGTCTTGGCCTTAAAGAAAAAGATAAGCTCCTCAAATGCTTTACTTCCCGGAACAGTCCCACCTGGACTTGCAGTATGCTCCAGCCAGCGGTACTCGACTAACATTTACACTACAAGCAGAATAAATAAGGAGGAGAGTAAACCCCAATGGGGAAGAAAACACAAATCAAGTATTAGAAAAACAAACTTAGATCATCACCTTATGAATGAATGGGTTCAGGAGTCTTTGTAGACACTCTGCAGACACACTGAGAGCTGCAGTGTGAAGGGCAGCGGGCTGGAGATGGATGATCGGAACAGGAATTCTGGGTGGAAGTGTGTGTACGTGTGTGTGTGTCTGTCAAAGGTGCGTGCATGCATGGGTGTATGTGTATGGGGGAATATATTGAAGTGCTAACATGCAACATGAGTAAAAAATATGGTTAATTATGAAATCGAAGGACCATGACTCTTGAGGTTTGAATACTGGGTTTAGACTGGAAACAACCACCACAGGGTATCCGATCAGAATACGTGAAACAGTATGTCCAGTTAAGAAGTTTAATATCCGTTCACAAACACATACACCACCACTCTTCCTGATTATAACTGTGGTTCTGTAAAGAAAGGAACAACTTAAGCTAATGTACATACTAGAAACATACTAGTAGCTACAAGTTATTCTAATCCAGCAAAGACTAGATAGATAGATAGATAGATAGATAGATAGATAGATAGATAGATAGATAGATAGATAGATAGATAGATAGATAGATAGATAGATAGATAGATAGATAGATAGATAGATAGATAGATAGATAGATAGATAGATAGATAGATAGATAGATAGATAGATAGATAGATAGATAGATAGATAGATAGATAGATAGATACTTTATTGACTAGACAAATAAACAATAAATGCTTACTATATCCACATTGTGCATTAATGTAATAGGCAATCTTGAATTACAAATGAAAAGCATCAAAATAATGCTAACAATTGGAAGCATGCTAAGTTTCGCTAACTAGCATAGTAAATACAATATATTTCTTATGGACATGCTAACACGAATGCTAATGCTAGCGGGATTGTAAGAGCTAACTAATTAGCTAAACAACTGCCAGCAAAGGTAAGTATTTATATTTATTGGCTACAAATTAGCAACAGAAAAGGTGGCACTTACAGTTAGCTGCACACACAGTCAAATCAGAATTAGTCATCATCACAAGAACTAAAGAGCAGGAGGAAAATGACCGCTGACCATCGACATAACTGACTCTCCCGCTAGGTTTCTGTGTTAAGCCCACAGGAATACTGGCTTATGATTGGCCAATAGTTAATAATGATTGACATAACTTAATTCTAATGAAACTAAATATAACTGAACTAGAGTTGAGCTGGCAGTTTTTTACAATGAGGTTGTGCATTAGGCGCATGTTAATAGGTGTTACTTGGACCAGTCATGGGTGAGCACCGGGAGGCTTGCCTTTATGTGTCTTTAAAGGCTCTCTGATGTTGGGAAAATGTATTGCTCTGTAGAACAATTTGTCTCTGATTTGGATGTAGACCAAATTATTTACTGCGAACCATGATAAGAGGTTAGATTAGGAACATGATTGTAATACACATCTGGCTGTCATTTTTGCCTCCAAAACGTTCCCCTCTATGAGTCAGTACTATGGGGGACCTCTGCTCTTACACCCTTCTGTCTGTTCCTCTGTCTGTGTCAGGTTGGGGTATTGGTGGCTTCTAAGACAGAGCGGGCAGTGCAGGTGCCATGTAAATCAAGCCAGTACACCATGAGTGGAGAGTGCTGCGAGGTGTGCCCACCTGGAGAGGGGGTGGTGAGGAAGTGTGGTGCCAACCAGACCGTCTGCGCCCAGTGCCTGGACAGTGAGTACATCCCTCAAATGCACAAGTACACATCTATACAGACATACTGTATTATGCACAGGGACACAGGCACGTACACCCAGCTATTTTCAGATGCACAACTACAGTTTTTTTTTCAGAATCAAAAAGGGGATTAGCTGGTGGGTGTGGCAGGGGGTGTGGCAGGGCGTCAGAATTTTAGATGACCCATCTTGGCGGTGTTGAGAAATATTTGCATTTTTAAGCCAATTTCCTGCAATTCTGAGATACATTTTTGCAGTTTTAAAGTTTATTTACTGAAATTCTACACATTTTGCCTTGCAGCTGAGAGAAAACGTTCCAGTTTTAAAGCACATTTTCTGCAATTCTACATATTTTGCTATGGAGCTGAGAGAATTTTGCAGTTTTTAAGCAAATTTCCTGAAATTAAATGCATTTTACCATGGCTAATGCTGTGTTCCTTTGCTCAAACATAACAACAAAATCTATACTGATAAATTCATTATTTTCTATTCTCTTTTGGGGATCGTTAGCTCTCAAAGATTATATTACAAAAAATATATAGGTCCATTGTATTTTTTACATATTTAATATCTGGTTTTAGTCGTTTAAGTTTACACTGAAAGTGTTTTTCCATCCCGAAAATGTATATACATAACGTATACAGTATATATATTTGATTGTTTTAACACTGTTTGGACTTGATTTCAATGGCAGAAAAATCCCTGAACTATACATTTCACCTTACTCATTAACACCATCAACTCAAAACAGAAATAAGCCTGAACAAAAATGTCACTGTCCAATTATCACATGACTAAAAAAAGCCTGCTGTCCCTGCTTTAATAACAAAGTGTTCTTTAGAAACAGGCAGGAATTCCTTATGGCTGTAAGTGGGGCCAAACATGTTCAATTCCAACTCAGGCTGAAAACCATTAGCACTGATTCAGAGGGAGGATAAAACGGGACGGGAGAGGTGCCAATGTTACGCTAGAATGTCCTACAGATGTAGGACAAACCAACATATGCACTTCATCTTAGGGCTTGTTTCACCATTTTCCCTCTCTTTCTCTTTTACTCTCTTTCTGTTGCTGTCCTTGACAGTAGTTAAGATGCTCATACGTAGTATTTGTGAGAACACAGAGTAGAAGTCAAAGTGTTGTTCTCATAGGTCACTGCATAGCATATAAATATAATCCCGAGAGAGAGAGTCTGCTGGATTCTACAGCACTTCTATGAGTCAAAGTGTAGTTTTCCAACAATGTTGAGCAGGACACAGAACAGACAAGGTCTAAAATTAGATCAATTAAGTCATTTAGTCAGAAGATGGCCTGTGTTGCTGCTTGATATAGTATCACCATAGCAAGTTCCTACAGGCACAACACTAGCCTGTGAACTGCTGGCCAACAATGTGTAATGACATGTATGCACATATGATTTAATGTTATATCAAAATATTCCTGGACCTTGGCAGTTCAAGATCAAACTCTCATCAACAGCAGCTGGTCCGTTGGTGTACAGCCAGCCAGTGTAGATAGAGAAAATAACTGTAATATTCTGAGGACGAAGGGAGGGGAAATGGAAATGGAAGAGAAGGGGATGAGGAATGGAGACTAATTAATCATTATTATCAGCAAATTACACAAAGTGATGGATTACAGCAGGTCCTAATATGGACTGTGTTGTATTCTAAAGTTTGAGTGAACCCTGCCCTAAGAGTCTATAATTTATAAATTAAAACATAAATGCTGTTACTTTTACTGTGATAAAAATAAGTTAATGGGAAATGATAAACTACTGCTCAGCGTTCCAATTATGTTGCTGACACTGCTAGTCTTTGCCTGTTTGAGGGACTTTCCTCAGTGCCCCTCCCCCCACCCCCCAATACCCTTATGACCATAATCAACTAACCACTAACCCTTCTGCCTGCCCCCCCACCAGTCTCTATGTGACTCATCAGCTGTAACAGGGACAAAAAATGGTCTGAGGGAGCATCAAGGACCAAAGAGCATGCAGGGTCTGCTCATTCATCTTGCATGGTGTTACATGACTGCATCTTTACTCATTTAAACATACTAATTATACCACTGCGCCACGCCCATTAGATCTCCTACACAGGGATGCAGAAAACAATTATCTTGAGCCACGAAACAGACATGGTATCAATAATGTAGTAAACATTCGACGATTTAGCAGAATTGCGTTAGTTTGTGTCAATTTGAGTACATTCAAATTTTTCTCTGCCTGTCCATTTTTGTTAGTTCCAATAAAATCTTAATGTGATTGATGCATCTGTGAAACACTAACAAAAATAGGGCCAGAGAGTGTTATAAATGGATGTCAGTGGCTGAAGACACGGACCTTGACCTGAATAACAAAAGCTATGTATGTAGGTAGAAGCAGTATTTCATAAAGTGCAGGTATTAATATTTTAAAAGGTGAAAAAAACATTCAGAGCATCCATTTCCTGTTTCATGGTAAATATGGGTGAATCTTTATTTACCTCGTATTCCTCTCTGGATACTCTACTTCCTGTCCCGCTAACACCTCACCTCCTCATCGCCCTATCCTGTCCTTTCAGGTCTAGACGCCTGCCAACGTCAGCAATGCTAAAATATTTATCAGTCCTTTCCACTCTCTCTCTCTCTCTCTCTCTCTCTCTCTCTCTCTGCTTGTCATGGGACACAGCACACCCAGAGCTGCCTCTCGGTGAAGCATCGCAAAGAGGGCTGCAACTGACTTGAGATCAGCGGGGAGAGAGAGAGAAAAGGCAGAGCCCTGCCAGTCAATGAAGAGTTCCTCTGACTGAGTAGGGATAGATAGAGAGAGAGAGAGAGAGAGAGAGAGAGAGAGGGAGAGAGAGAGAGAGAGAGAGAGAGAGAGAGAGAGAGAGAGAGAGAGAGATAGAGATAATT
>CM042398.1:14432107-14484607 GCA_023634145.1 Thymallus thymallus
TGAGGAGTGTATAGACGACACCTACTCCGACCGGGACAGCTACCTGGACCCCTGCCTCCCCTGCACCATATGTGATGAGGGCATCGAGGTGGAGCTGAGCGCCTGCACCCCCATCAGCGACTCCCTCTGCCACAGTAAGAGAACCAACGCCCTCACACACACGTTCAGAAATGAACACACACTCACGGCGACATACACACACACAACCCGCACGCTAGCCAGTAGCAGTGACGTCTGGGAACTTATGGTAACCTTTGCCCTCTTGTCCTATCAGGGCCGTATAGTAAAGGCCTGTATGTCTCTATCACAGTGTTTTCTTTCCCATGTGAATTTAGCAGGTCAACAGGGGTGACTTCCACATGTGTCTGTTCTAACTGTCAGGTCAGAGGGCCATGCAGGCCAAATTGTCAGACGGCAGAAAAAACAGAACAGCGGTCACAGAGGTCAAGAAGTGATGGAGTGTCAACACAGAGACATTGCATAATCTCCACACGCTCTAACCAGAGGGCAGGTATTCGCTCTGCAGGCACGGTGGCCACAGATGCACTACAGGGCAGGCTGCAGCACTGAGCATATACCCAGGAAGCTGTCAATTCAGCAGGGTGGACGTGGCATGAAATCAGCCAATCAGTGTATAATAAGTACAGCCTCTGGGAGGTCCACTGCTGCTATGGCTAAATGATGTGGAGCTCTCTGCTTTGGGTACCAGGCTAGGTTAAGTTTATGGGACCTGAGTTTGCTCCACAGGCCTAAGTTAGGTCTATGGGACCAGCAGGTTTGAGTTCCAGAAAATATACTGAATTAAGGTGAATGAATGTTGGATGCTGCCTGGGCCGGAATGTCACGTTGCAAATGGAAGTGGGAAATCTGTAGACACCCTGCTGCACTGTGCTGGACATGCTTGTCAGGCAGATGGGGGGTCATAAACCCCTTTTCTTTGAATGTTCTGTCATCTCTAGGCCGCGCCTGGAAGTTCTCAGATAGTCTGTAAAACAGACTGAGAAAAGATAATCCCAGAAATAGCAGGAGAGGAGGAAACAAGGGATGAGTCTATAACAGGTCACACTAATTCTCTCACCCACACATAGGCTGTGTCCCAAATGGAACCCTATTCCCTATATATTGAACTACTTTTAACCAGAGTCCGTAGTGCACTACATAGGGAGTAAAGTGCCAGTAGGCAGAGACATCCTCCTCCTCACTGACAGCTGTTTCTAGATTCTCAAAAAGGTAGAAACACCTGTTTCTGATCAGCCAGGGTCATCTCTGTTCAGAGAGACAGAGATTAGAAGGAGAGAAGAGAGAGAGAGAGAGAGAGAGAGAGACAGAGAGACAGAGAGAGACGTATGTTTCCCATGCCAATAAAGCCCTTTGAATTTAAATTGAATTGAGAGAGAGAGAGAGAGAGAGAGAGAGAGGAGAGAGAGAGAGAGAGAGAGAGAGAGAGAGAGAGACAGAGACAGAGACAGAGACAGAGACAGAGACAGAGACAGAGACAGAGACAGACAGAGAGAGAGAGAGAGAGAGAGAGAGAGAGAGAGAGAGAGAGAGAGAGAGAGAGAGAGAGAGGAGAAAATAGTGAGGAAACCCAGTGAAGAGAATAGAGGACACAGTTTCTGACACGATCATGTCCCCAGCACCTTCCCAATTCATAATCACATGAACCAGTCCATTTCTCTCTCTCTCTCTCTCCCTCACTGATTCAAAAAAATTAATTAGTAAATATGAGAATTGGGAATATTAGACATCACTCATAAGTTGCGTAAGTTGCGTGAGAGTCAGAGAGTCATTATGGACTGTGGAAATCAAATCAAACTGCACCATGTGTGCCTCATTCAGTGAGTGAACATCTATGTCAGGCCTTCTATTATGAGTGATGTACAGTAGGGTACAATACAGCCTTGTGCTGTCCCATATAGAGGACCACCAGCAGTGTAGTTAAAGACAGCATACCACCAGGGCTCTTCTCACCTCTGACCTCGGGGCTCTGTCTTCCTCTCTGTGACCCTGTGTTGTGTTCCGCTGGCCACGGACAGTACTTGGGACAGTGGTGTGTCAGGGGGACGTGAAAGGAGGCACAGTCATACACCCATAAGGCCACACGGAAACATGTGGATGCCATCGAACCATTACCATGACTATTCTGTTCCCAAGCCACCCCGGTGGTCTATGATGACAAATGTGCTGTAGTCCACACGTCAGCGTGTCAATGGATATGAATCTGTTGCTGTATCTGTCCCTTTCGTGGAGGGGCCTCTAAGGGCCCGATTCAATCAGATCCCATTTAGCCAACATCTGCATAGTGGTTGTTTTGATGGTGTCAGAGATGGAACTGCGTTAGAGTTCTCAAATCCACAAGCAGCTTCCGGCATTATACCTAAAGTGGACATTGCCATTGGCTGCACGGAGTCGCATTAAGAGAAATCCCATGCAGCCTTGTTTACAAGTTTAATTTACACCTCGATTAGGCTGATAGGAATCCTAATTATTTTGTATAAAGATTTCAATTTGAGCTGCATTATTTCTTTATAGATCGATCGATCGATCGATCGATAGATAGATAGATAGATAGATAGATAGATAGATAGATAGATAG
The DNA here is from genome assembly GCA_023634145.1 of Thymallus thymallus. Classification (NCBI taxonomy): domain Eukaryota; kingdom Metazoa; phylum Chordata; class Actinopteri; order Salmoniformes; family Salmonidae; genus Thymallus; species Thymallus thymallus. The sequence goes on from CM042398.1 coordinate 14,434,704, forward strand.
ATAGATAGATAGATAGATAGATAGATAGATAGATAGATAGATAGATAGATAGATAGATAGATAGATAGATAGATAGATAGATAGATAGATAGATAGATAGATAGATAGATAGATAGATAGATAGATAGATAGATAGATAGATAGATAGATAGATAGATAGATAGATAGATAGATAGATAGATAGATAGATAGATAGATAGATAGATAGATAGATAGATAGATAGATGCTTCTCGGGTAAATAAGCTGATCAGGAAGGCTAGCTCTGTTCTGGGGATGAGCCTTGACACTCTAGAGGAGGTGGCGGAGAGACGGATCCTGGCCAAACTGCTGGCCATCATGGACAACGTCACCCACCCTCTGCATGCCATGGTTATGACGCAGAGGAGCACCTTCAGTCACAGACTGATCCCACCACGGCGTGCCAGAGAGCGCTACAGTAGCGAATGACCCCTGTCTGTGCCACATCGTTTAGTGTGCGCACCACTACGTTGGCAAGACAAACATCAGGAAAGACAGTCGTTTGGCTACAGTAGGCTCATCGATGTTAAGATTTTGAAAGTCATGTAGTGTACATCCGTCTTTACCCTACAACGTGGCCTACTGTAGCCAACTAGCTAGCTAATAATATATAGTAATTTAACATCATTTTAAAATGTACTTTCTTTTGTATTTACTTACTAGGTTCTCCGACTGCAGCCAGCAGCCATGTGGATGAATGGAGAAATGTGTCACCAGAGCAGTTTAGAACGACGTTTGACTTTACCAGCATAATTTCAATTTCAATGAATATAAATCGCAGACTGTCGGTCAACGCTGGTAACTTGGAAACCAGCACTCGAAACAAGCATAGGCCACAACTACTGGAGGGAAAACAGTGACACACAAAACACACAGCACCCCTTCTACAGGTGTGTGGGGGGAGGGTTCATGAAATGTAACATCCAATCAAAATCTTGCCGCTGGGAGCCATTGGACCATTTAAACTGTTTTTGCATAAAAAAATTATCCAGACCTCGGCGGTTAATGCTTGATCTGATTGAATCTAGGCTTAACTCAGTCAATGTGTGTGATAATAGATTTAAATCTTGCTGACACAGCGTATGCGTTTTTGCGTGTGTGCGTGTTTTTGTGCGCAAGTGTTTAAGTAGCAGCGGTAGGCATTGTCACATATTCCCTTCGTATCCAGCTGTTTCCATGTTGCAATCACTCACAATGAGAGAAGGATTAGAGAGAGAGAAAGAGGGAGCACTACAGCAGATGTGCTGTTCTGTGTGGACTGGAGGGTCGATAAGAGTGCTGGGGTATCTCCTGCTCACACTCAGGTTTCGCTGGGTGACCTCTATGAGCACCGACTTAGACAGACACACTGTCTTTTGTCTCTCTCTCTCTCTCTCTCTCTCTCTCTCTCTCTCTCTCTCTCTCTCTCTCTCTCTCTCTCTCTCTCTCTCTCTCTCTCTCTCTCTCTCTCAGCTCACATCTCTCTCTCGCCCTCTCTCTCTGTTCCTCTCTTCCTCTCTCAGCTCACATCTCCGTGTCCCTCTCCCCCACCATGCAGTTGTGTGTGTCAGTGAGTGTGCAGACTGTGTGTGTGTGACAGTGTTATTGCACATTCCTTTAACACCAAAGCTCAGCTTTTCATGACTCAGTTTATCATCTACAGACCCTTAGATAAAGAGGGAGACATCTCTCTCTCTCTCTCTCTCTCGCTTTCTCTCGCTTTCTCTCGCTTTCTCTCTCTCTCTCTCTCTCTCTCTCTCTCTCTCTCTCTCTCTCTCTCTCTCTCTCTCTCTCTCTCTCTCTCTCTCTCTCTCTCTCTCTCTCTCTCTCTCTCTCTCTCTCGCTCTCTCTCTGAATGACTCCTCCACTAATCCCTTTTCTCTCTCTCTCCCCTCCTCCCCTGTCTCCTTCCCTCCCAAGCCGCCTTGAGTGGTTATGCCGAGGGAAAAGAGGGAGAAAAGGGATTAGTGGAGGAGGGGGTCATTCAGTGCCTTCACTGCTGCGGTGTAATTACTCCCGCTAATCAGAGCACTTTACAGCAGCGCTTCTGTTCATCTACTCCTCCATCCTCTCTCCCCCACCCTCCCCCTCGCTCCCATACACTCCCCTAATACTCTCCCTTTCTGACTCTCTCTCTATCCCCCCACTCTCCCTATTAACTCTCACTCTCTATGGAAAGCAGAACACCAACTTGAATCATTTCATCCGGGGAGAGAGAAGTGTCTGTGTGTGTGTGTGTGTGTGTGTGTGTGTGTGTGTGTGTGTGTGTGTGTGTGTGTGTGTGTGTGTGTGTGTGTGTGTGTGTGTGTGTGTGTGTGTGTGTGTGTGTGTGTGTGTGTGGTGTTTACAAGAGGCAGAGACATATAGAGGTAGAGGCCATAATAAGACAGTGGGAGAGTGTTCTCTGATAGATAAAGAGGTCATTGTGCGTGTTGTGTGTCAGATAACTGTCCTCCACCCCAACTTGACTGCAAGGAGCCAAGGAGGGAACACAGCCTTCAGAAAGTATTCACAGCCCTTGACTTTTTTCACATTTTGTTGTGTTACAGCTTGAATTTAAAATTGATTACATTTAGATGTTTTGTCACTGGCCAACACACAATACCCCATCATGTCAAAGTGGAATTATGTTTCTAGATTTTTTTTTAAATCATAAAAAATTAAAGCTGAATCAATAATGTCTTGAGTCAATAAGTATTCAAGCCTAAATAAGTTCAGGAGTAACAATTTGCTTAGCAAGTCACATAATAAGTTGCATGGACTCTGTGTTCAATAATAGTGTATAACGTACAATTATCTGTAAGGTCCCTCAGTCGAGCAAGGAATTACAAACACATATTCAACCACAAAGACCGGGAAGGTTTTCCAATGCTTCGCAAAGAAGGGCACCTATTGAAAGATTTCTAATAAAAATGCAAATTAATTACTTAAAAATCATACAATGTGATTTTCTGGATTTTTGTTTTAGATTCCGTCACTCACAGTTGAAGAGTACGTATGATAAAAATTACAGACTTCTACATGCTTTGTAAGTGGGAAAACCTGCAAAATCGGCAGTGTATCAAATACTTGTTCTCCCCACTGTATATCCCTTTGAGCATGGTGAAGTTATTAATCACACTTTGGATGGTGAATCAATACACCCAGTCACTACAAAGATACAGGGGTAATTCTTAACTCATTTGACAGGGATTTCACCATGAGGCCAATGGTGACTTTACAGAACTTAATGGTGGTGATAGGGAAAAACATTGTAGTTACTCCACAATACTAACCTAATTGACAGAGTGAAACAAAAGAAGCCTGTACAGAATAGAAATATTCCAAAACATGCCTCCTGTTTACAACAAGGCAGTAAAGTAATACTGCAAAACATGTGGCAAAGCAATTAACTTTTTGTCCTGAATACAAAGTGTAACTGTATGTTTGGGAGAAATCCAATAGAACACATGTATCACTCTCCGTATTTTCAAGGATACTGCTGGCTGCATCATGTTATGGGTATGCTTGTAATCATTAAGGACTGGGGGGTTTTTCAGTATACAAAATAAATGTAATGGAGCTAAGCACAGGCAAAATCCTAGAGGAAAACTTGGTTCAGGACAATAAACTAAAACAAGGCCAAATTTACACTGGAGGTGCTTACCAAGAAGACAGTGAATGTTCTGAGTGGCCTGGTTTGACTTAAATATACTTGAAAATCTAAGGCAAGACCTGGAAATGGTTGTCTAGTAATGTTCAACAACCAATTTGACAGAGCTTGGAAGAATTTTGAAAAGACTAATGGGCAAATGTTGCACAATCCAGGTGAGGAAAGCTCTTAGAGACTTTCCCAGAACAACTCACAGCTGTAATCGCTGCCAAAGGTGCTTCTACAAAGTTTTGACTCAGGGGTGTGAATACTTATGTAAATTAGATATTTCTGTATTTCATTTTCCCAAAAAATCTAAAAACATGTGTTCACTTTGTCATTATGTCATATTGTGTGTAGATGGGTGAGGAAAAAATTAATTGAATCAATTTTGAATTCAGGCTGTAACAAAAAAATGTGGAATAAGTCAAGGGGTATGAATGCTTTCTGAAGGCACTGTATAGGGTTAACTTTACAACAAAAACCTAAAATGCCAAATAAAATACAATTAAATAGCATTTCTCTCTCCTACTCCACTCCCCCTAATAAACAGCTCAGGGAATTTTTATTTGTTTCAGAGACGTTTAAAATCCATTGAAGCTGAAATAAAATAGTTAAACCACGGTTAAAACACTCTTAGCCGACCGAGACTGTAACAACTGTGCCTCCGACCTCGACACTGCCCCTCCCGCCCCGGGTATACTTTCCACCGGCATGAGTATGATGGCAGCCATGAGAGAGAAAAGGGGGAGAGAGAAAGAGGGCGAGGGGTTATGGGAAATATAGCTAGAAGGAGGGAAAGAGAAAGTTTGTGTTGGTGACAGTAGGTGTTGAGTCACTCTGACTCACTGCAGTCACCCCAGAGAGCCATCAGTAGGGTGAAATGGACACGGCTATCATAACTGACACAGACCCAAAGGTGTGAATAAATGGTGTGTGTGTGGTCATTGTGGATTTATCTGGCTGACGTGGTCGCTGCATGTAGTGTATGGCTCACACAGTGGAAAGAGGGGAATTTTATGTGATTGTGGAAGTCTCATCCTCTTGTTTTATCACCATGCTACTAAACCGACTAGAACTGATTGGTGAATTGAGATGGAAGGAGAAGCGTATTTCCTGAAAGGTCATGCATGTTCTGTTACACCTGCACTGGGACTGACTCGATAGGTAGGTAGGTAGGTAGGTAGGTAGGTAGGTAGGTAGGTAGGTAGGTAGGTAGGTAGGTAGGTAGGTAGGTAGGTAGGTAGGTAGGTAGGTAGGTAGGTAGGTAGGTAGGTAGGTAGGTAGGTAGGTAGGTAGGTAGGTAGGTAGGTAGGTAGGTAGGTAGGTAGGTAGGTAGGTAGGTAGGTAGGTAGGTAGGTAGGTAGGTAGGTAGGTAGGTACTTTATTGATCAATAAAGCAGCTACGAAAAACACAGGACAGGGGCAAATTGCCAGAACGAAATACACAAAAGACAGATACACGATACATGATACATAGAGCGGCAGTATGAAAAAGTATAAAAATACAAGAAGTCTGGAGTGCAAAAAGCTATAAAAAGGCATTGCATAGTATGAGTGAATGACTGAATATGTGCACTATACATTGTCATAGAGTGTTAGGTGAAAGAATTCTACAATTATTGCAAGTTGATATAAAGATATTTGCATGGTTAACGATACTATACAGGTCGATGTTAGAGAAAGAAACATAAATAGCTAAAAGTGCGTATGATATAAGTTAGGGTAATAATAGTTTACTTAATATACAGTCTGGTTAAATGTACAGGTAAATTAATATTTGCATGATTAAATTAACTGTACAGGTAAATGACAGAAAGAGATACTTAAATAGCTAAATTTGCGTATGATATCATTTAGGGTAATAATAATAATTCCCTTAAAATACAGTCCTTAGTACAGGGTTTAATTACAGATAAATGCACGTATTGCACATTCAATATACTATATGCAATGAAAAAAGATACTACTGACAGGATACAAATATACAGTCCTGAGTGAATGAGTGATTACAGACCAGAAAGTTACTCAAGGATGGATGGATAGATGCCTTATTGTTAAACTAGGTCCTAACACCCCAACAGTTCCAGGTCTATGTTGCCGAAGGCACGGCACCCAGGTGAGGCATTAAATAGTCTAATAGCCACCGGCAGCAAGGACCTCCTGTAGCTCACTCTGGCATACCGTGGTAGGATCAGTCTGTGACTGGAGGTGCTCCTCTGCATCACAACACCGGCATGCAGAGGGTGGGTGACGTTGTCCATGATGTGGCTGTGTGCAGGAAGTGTCCAGTGTGGTATTCTCTACAGTTTCAGTAAACCTATACCTCCCTACGGGCTAAGGAATGCCCTGTCATCACCAAGGAAACAGCCAGGAGATATGAGTCTTAACAAGCTGCAGAATTTTTAAATTTAGAATCATTTTCTCTGGCTAGCATAAATAAATATGCATTAAATCAATGTGGAGAAAAAAACAGAAAAACTGTCTTGTCAGTAATAAAAAGAAGTGCTGAATTTTTACGGTTCGTTATTATTATGATGGTCCACTGCTTTCCTTTGTGTCAAACTGTCAAGAGACCACATCACTGAACATAACTCTCATTTCATACTTCACTGTGTTCTTAAAGTTTCAATGCAGCCGTTTTTATCTCAATATCAAATCATTTCTTGCTAACAATTAAATACTTTACTATGATTGTTTTTAATTAAAATAGTCAAAAATGAAGAAAAATTGCTTCTTAGCAAAGAGCAATTTCACAAGTGGGGAGGGGGAAACTGAAAACTAACTGTTATTGGCAGAGTGGTTTGAAACTCTTTCTTATTGGTCTATTGACTAATGATGTCACCAGGCAGGGCAAACATCCATCCCACCAAAACAGGCAGATATTTCAGGCAGTCTTTTCAAACAGCTCTTCCACAAAAGGATATTATTATAAAAAAAAAATGTTTTATCATAAATTTAATGTATTATACAAACCTTATTGGAAATATACCATATATAAAACACAGAAAAAACACATTATTTGAGGGCTGCAGGGAGTTCTGTTCTGTTGGGGATTACTACTTCATATCCACACCACCTGGCATTGCTTCCCACCACAGAGAGACAAGGCTCATCTCCACCCTCCAACACGCTTCCCTCAGGGTATGGATACTGGCAAACATACTGTAGCTACATCTAATACTTGAAGCATAACAGTTTTATTACACACACAGTAGGAGTGCATGACACAGCAAGGTAACCACTACAAAGAACATGACTGAGTTGCCCTGTGCTGTGTGTACGTTGCCATGGGAAAGGCAGGCATGGTGTCGCTGGCACACTGGAAAATAGCAGTTGATCATTAATGCAATTTACAGAGAGAGAGGAAATTAGATGATTTATAAAAATGTCTCCTCTTTAGTGAGTTAGGCCTGATGAAAACCAGACCCCTGCAGTAGCAGAGAGAGAGAGCGAGCGAGAGAGAGAGAGATAGAGAGAGAGAGAGAGAGTTCCTACTGCTGCCCTCCCAGGCCTAGCCCGCAACACCAGAGGTTAAGCTGAACACACTGACCCCCTAAAGCCCCTGACTTTGTATTGCGTGTACGCCACATGGTGTATGTATTGTATCTCACTGGTCACCCCCAAAGCCAACACCTCCTTTGGCCGCCATTCCTTCCAGTTCGCTGCTGCCAATGACTGGAACGAATTGCAAAAATCATTGAAGCTGGAGGTTCCTATCTCCCTCAATAACTTTAAGCATCAGCTGTCAAAGCTGCTTATCGATCACTGCACCTGTATATAGCCCTTCTGTAAATAGCCCACTCTACTACCTCATCCCCATATTTATTTTCGTTTATTTTTCACTAATCTTGCACTCCAGTATCTCTATTTGCACATCATAATTTGCACATCCTTCATTCCTGTGTTAATGATGATAATTCTGTAATTTATTTCTACTCTATAGTCTATTTATTGTCCTACCTCCCAACCTTACTGCATTTTTGCACTACATTTTGCACTCTGTTTATAGATTTTCTATTGTGTTTTTGACTGTTTGTTTAATGTGTAACTCTGTGTTGTTGTGTTTTTTTTTGTCGCACTGCTTTGCTTTGTCTTGGCCAGGTCGCAGTTGCAAATGAGAACTTGTTCTCAACTGACCTACCTGGTTAAATAAAGGTGAAATAAAAAAATAAAAAAAATAAAAAAATTGTTAAGTAGAGATCACAGTCACGCTCCTACATAGAGAAGGACTTGGTCTGTGTCCCAAATGGCACCCTATTCCTTATATAGTGTACTACTTTTGACCAGAGCCCTATGAATTCTGGTAAAAAGTAGTGTACTATGTAGGGAATAGGGTTCCATTTGGTATGCACACCTGGTGAGAGAGTCAGGATATGCTGCTGGGCTTGGGTTATTATGTGGGTAAGTGACAGTTTGCCTCCATCTCATCCTTTTTTGTTTGTTTTTATTTCCTTGGTCCCCATTGTAAATTCCCTTTTTGATATACTGGTGTGCTAACTACAGTACAATGTGCTGGTTCCAAGGAGTCTTGATGTAGGTTGCTTAGCCATTGATAATGTATTCCTAAACTGGCTATTATTACTGCTGGTTAAGTGTGTGAGTTTTTTGCCTATTCTTACTGTAAAATGATGACCTCATATAAAAATGACCTCTTCCTGTCTTATATAATAGCAATCTCTCCTTTTCCCTCTCTTCCTCCACTCTCCTCAGATCCTCTCCTCCCGTCCTACACGTCTCCCACCTCTCCCCTGGACCTGTCTTCCCCCTCCTCCACAGACAGCCTCCCATCAGACAGCTCCAGCAGCCCCTCTCCGGGGGGAGAGACCACCACGGCCCAGCCCAGCTACCCTCGCTTCATCGGACAGGGCTTCAACGAGAACCTCATCCCCGTCTACTGCTCCATCCTGGCTGCTGTAGTGGTGGGGCTGGTGGCCTACATCGTCTTCAAAAGGTGAGGGGCCATGGAGTAGAAGCAGCTATCACACAGATAGAAGCAGCTATCACACAGATAGAAACAGCTATCACACAGATATAAGCAGCAATCACACAGATAGAAGCAGCTATCACACAGATAGGACCAGAGACAAGTATGCAGACAACACTTCTCTTTCAGGGGGCTCAGGCTGGAGGAGGGAGAGCGAGTGAGATGGAACTAGGACAGAGAGGTTGAATAGTCAGGGAAGGGGAATGTCAGGCAGGGTGATGTTTGAGTGATGTAGCCCATGGCTAAAGAAAGGCAGGGAGGCAGATAGAGAGGGATTGTGTGGTGAAATATTCAGGCCTGCTGTGGAATGGCGAGACATTGACCCAGTTACACCACATGATTACACACTCAAACACACTAGAACACACCATAATGCATTTTAAAGGTCACATACTCCAACACACCATAATGCCTTTCAAAGGTCACACACTCCAACACACCATAATGCCTTTCAAAGGTCACACACTCCAACACACCATAATGCATTTCAAAGGTCACACACTCCAACACACCATAATGCATTTCAAAAGTAACACACTCAGAGCATAATGATTGACAGAGGTCAGTCACACACACAGACAGCGAATCAAACACACCATGTACCAAGTAAACAAGCTCATCATCACATCCAGCATCGATTGTAAAGTGCAGTCCAGTTGAAATCCGAGTGGCTACTTTGTCAACACAAACAGTTACGGGGCTACTTTAATATCTGTCTCCTTCCACTGTGTAAACAGGTACAACACTGTCTGTTAAAAGGCTTTCATTGACTGATTGTAGTAGATTTGATCATTAAAACTAGAAGGCTGCTCCAGCCAGAGACAACATTACATAAACAATTATTGAGGATAAAACCACTATAAAGCCAGAAGGCTTGTTTCCCTTGTGCTCCTTTATGTTTACTGGAATACATTCAGAGATCACTTATCACTCCTCGTCCCTTCCACGTGCCCTGATGACGATCCCAATCCCAAAATGTCCATCACTTGCATCACACCAATTAAACCACTGCTGGGAACAGTGTTGCAGGTGTGACTCACTTCTTCTCCATTCACACCTTCCCAGGTGGAACAGCTGCAAGCAGAACAAACAGCCGGCTAACAACCGCCAAGCCACAGCAGCCAATCAGACGGTGACGCCGGAGGGGGAGAAGCTGCACAGCGACAGCGGCATCTCAGTGGACAGCCAGAGTCTCCAGGAGCAGCAGCATGCAGCCCAGGCCCAGGTCCAGACACAGACACACAGACAGGAACAGATAGGTAACACTGTAACACTGTTACCCTCCAACACATATTGTACACTTAGCTAGATGCTGTAATGGAAATCTGTATGTCTGTGTGTTCACCTGTTGGGTCTGTCATGAGATTCTATGCTAGCTGAACTAAGCATATACAGATGGATAGATGGTTCCAGTACAGAAGTGAGAGATGAAAGTGGTAACAAAGTAAATTTATGATACATATTGTATTATTGTACATAGTGAAATTCTTATACATATTGTATTATTGTACATAGTGAAATTCTGATACACATTGTATTATTGTACATAGTGAATTTAGGATACATATTGTATTATTGTACATAGTGAATTTATGATACATATTGTACATATTGTACATAGCGAGTCTCAGTTATTATCCCGTTGTGTAGACATACTTAGAGATACGGCTTTAGAAATGTCACCAAAGAAGTCTTAACATGGGAGGTTATGAAGGAGGGAAGAATGAGTAGTATACACAATGTACATCTGATATCTGTGTTCTACCAATGTATTCCACTCTGCCTTTGCTACATGTGACCCAGCCTTCGATATTTGGGTAAGAGAGAGAGAGAGAGAGAGAGAGAGAGAGAGAGAGAGAGAGGGTGGTCTAGTATTCGGTGGGAGACAACAACACTGCCATCCAGAACAAAGACCCTCAATCCTCAATAAACAGGAGGAGAGCATTGTGGGAAATACATGATGAATGGTCCTGAAGGAGGAGAGCATCCTTTTAAACAGAACAAGAAAGTAAAAACAAAAGCAAGAGCTTCAGGAATTTGAAGTGGTCTCTCTATACAGCCTGGAGCGACCTACCTTTCTTCAATTCAAAAATCGGTGGCACAGACACAGACAGTCCTCTTATACTTATACTGAGGAGAACCATGCTTTACTAACTCCTCTCTCTCTCTCAGTGGCGTGGCACAGTTTCTATCCACTCAGAGGAGTGATAGAGAGAGCTTTGTCGTCAGAAGGAAGAGAGGAGGCAACTACAAAGTGAAGAGTTTGTTTTTCCAACCTCCTAAGAGCTAAGCCAGAGCCTTGGGGCCCTACACATCCAGTGACTCAGCATCTCTCTCTATGCAGTCATGAATTCATAACTGAATAAGTTATGAATTAGTTATGAGGTAGTTCAGAAGACAATTATAAAGTTATATTTGTGAATCGTGAGTTAACTTACGCACCATCACCTGATCTGACACTGGACCTCTGCTGTTTTGGATCTTACCTACAACCTAAATGCATACCCATGCCCATGTGATGTCTGGGAAGCCTGGGAAATGCTGCTATTGTTTTATTTTGTGTTGTTGGAATTCTATTAATTTTCCCCCACTCAGAAATGCAAAGCCTCAGCATAACGGCGAAAAGGGAGCATCTTTTCCTAAGGATTAGCATGTGATTGGGTCATTGAGTAGATGCCGGCCCCTTTAACCCTAGTCTCTTTGTGTGATTGGCTCATTAGCAGGTGTTGTGTGATGGAGGCCAGGCCCGATCCCCCTGCCTGTTTAAATCTGATCCAGCAACAGTGTTTAATGTCTGCTAATTAGCGTTAGCACTGTCTTCTGGGCGGAAGCCATTAAAATACAGTACTGCACACAGCATGCTGTGGGTAGGGTGGCTCCTCCACTGCTAATGGGGACTTGTTAAAATATAAAACACCCAAGGGGGTAAGAATATGTACAATAAATCCATAAAATTATAAGGGTTTCCTTTTTCAAATTAACCATATTTTACACATACAGTATGACTGAAAAGCCCACAGCATTCTTTGTAGACGGTGTAAAACCCAGTCAAAACAAGTCAAGATTTATGATGAATATAAAAATCTATTAAAGATGCCCTGTGCTTTGATTGACAAGCTCAAAAGGACAGCCCGGGTCCCTGTGTGAGTCACTGCCTTGGGGTAAGACCTCCCAAAAGACTTACAGACATCTATAATAAGTCTTCTCTACTCTCCAGTGCAATCTGGTGATCTTTTAAAAAGCAATCTGTCTTCTCCCTCTGAGGCCCCTTCCCCCTTTACGCTGGAGTATTCCTTCCTCAAGGGGCAGAGGGAGAGGGGTGTTTAAAATTTAAATGATAATCAAACCTCTCACTCATCTCTCTCATCACCGTGCCTGTGTCCTTAATCTGATCCCATTCTCTACCTGAACGGTAGTCATGGAAACTGCCAATCAAAGTCTGTTCGTCCCGTGTTAGAGGGGCAGTGGGCTAAAGCTAGTGTAGTACAATGCTAGTGTAATAGGAGAGTAGCTAGTGTAGCAGGAGAGTAGCTAGTGTAGTAGGAGAGTAGCTAGTGTAGCAGGAGAGTAGCTAGTAGGGTAGGAGAGTAGCTAGTGTAGCAGGAGAGTAGCTAGTGTAGTAGGAGAGTAGCTAGTGTAGCAGGAGAGTAGCTAGTGTAGTAGGAGAGTAGCTAGTGTAGCAGGAGAGTAGCTAGTAGGGTAGGAGAGTAGCTAGTGTAGCAGGAGAGTAGCTAGTGTAGTAGGAGAGTAGCTAGTGTAGCAGGAGAGTAGCTAGTGTAGTAGGAGAGTAGCTAGTAGGGTAGGAGAGTAGCTAGTGTAGCAGGAGAGTAGCTAGTGTAGTAGGAGAGTAGCTAGTGTAGCAGGAGAGTAGCTAGTGTAGCAGGAGAGTAGCTAGTAGGGTAGGAGAGTAGCTAGTGTAGCAGGAGAGTAGCTAGTGTAGCAGGAGAGTAGCTAGTGTAGTAGGAGAGTAGCTAGTGTAGCAGGAGAGTAGCTAGTAGGGTAGGAGAGTAGCTAGTGTAGCAGGAGAGTAACTAGTAGGGTAGGAGAGTAGCTAGTGTAGCAGGAGAGTAGCTAGTAGGGTAGGAGAGTAGCTAGTGTAGCAGGAGAGTAGCTAGTAGGGTAGGAGAGTAGCTAGTGGGGTAGATGAGTAGCTAGTAGGATAGGAGAGTAGCTAGTGGGGTAGGTGAGTAGCTAGTGGGGTAGATGAGTAGCTAGTAGGATAGGAGAGTAGCTAGTGGGGTAGGTGAGTAGCTAGTAGGATAGGAGAGTGCCAGTGCAGTACGAAAGTGCTTTGAGACTAAATTAAAAGAGCCATATAAATGCTAATCCATTATTGGTATTAATCATGAATAAATGTAACATAATGTAGTGATGACGTCTATATTGAGTAGAATAGAAAAACTTCTATTCTGTACTGTCAGTGGTGGGAGGGGTACAGTGTGACAGTCAGACAGAGAAGCCAGGGCCAGGTCCCATTTATATTTTATACACTTTGGACATTAAGCATACGCTCTTATCCAGAGAGACTTACAGTCAGAGCATTCTACTAAGGTAGGTAAGATAACCACAAATCACAGTTCCTGTTTAACATCACAGAGAGGGTAATCGAATTTGAGGAGGAATGTGAGACGCCTCAAGGTGCCAGAGAACATGACATAACTGCCGGCTGATTGACAGGTGGTGTATGAGGGGTATGGTCAGGGCTGGTCAAATGACCCTGGGGCAACAGAAAGTAATCAGCATGTCTTCTGTATTCCATTCCTGCCTTTAAGAGGAGAGCAGTTGATTGCCTATTCACTACTGATCTCAATCTCAGACTTAATCAGCTATCTTTAAAGCATCGAGTGGCCTGAGATCTGAACATGCTAATGGGAGATCAACTGTGTTTGTGCTTTCCAATAACTTAGAATGTAATCTGATAAAGACTGGTCAATACCTTAGAATTGGAATGGGTGGAACAGTGGTTCCCAGTTAAATCTACCATTCGGTTTTCTTTGTCAGCAATCTTTATCAATGAAGCTACCAACTGACTCAGTAGGTTTACATTTGTAGTCTACGGAGGGCTGTATGAACCATTCAAAGTGGAGATCCTGAAGAGGAGTACAAGTACTTTGCTGCTATCATGAAAGACAGAATGATGCATTTAGCAAGACTGCTGTGTCTCTCTGCAGTGTCTGTGATGCACGTAGGATGGCTGTCTAAACAGGAAGGACAACAATTCACAGACTGCTTGATGTGCTCTGGAGAGAATCAACACGAATAACGAGAGCTAAAGGAGAGCCAGAGAAAAAAGAATGTGTGTAGAATGAGAGAAAATGGACGGTAGAAGCCTTTGCCGAGCTCCGCCTGTGTTCACCACATACACTTAAACAGGCCCGATGATGTCATAGCGTGGTTGATAGAAAAATGCCCTTGTTGTGAACCTTTAGAATTAGAGCTCTCTTGTACATTCTGGCTGGCACAGGGGTGCATTGATCAAGACAAGGAAACAACCAGTGAACTCGGAGCTCCTCTAAAAAACCGCCTCTGCATTCCGGAAGCGTTTCCATGGCACCCCTCAATTGACAACAGGTTTAGGGCTTGTGGGAAAAGGGGACATTTGTCCCTCTTCCACACTCCCTGTAATAATGAGTTCAGTGAAACAGTTGGAGGGGTTGATGAGTGTGACCTCAGTAGGCCCCCTACAGAGTGGACACTACATCAGAGAACATCTGCGTGCTTCACCACTGACCATATATGTTTTTAACAAGTCTCTCTCTCTCTCTCTCTCTCTCTCTCTCTCTCTCTCTCTCTCTCTCTCTCTCTCTCTCTCTCTCTCTCTCTCTCTCTCTCTCTCTCTCTCAGTGGTGAGGGTTGATGGGGGGCCTGACTCACCTCCCCCCCAGGCCTGAGGAAGAGGAGAAGCCGCTGACAGGAAGGAGGAAGAAGAGGAGAAGGAGGAGAGGGGGCAGTGGGGTTGCCATGGAAACCTGGATGTGGGAATGGACATACAGTATAAAAGTACACACTGAGTGGGCTTCTTGGATACGACAAGGACGTTGTCGACATTATCTCCCCTTTTCACCACGTGTGGCCACTGGTTTCTGATTGGCCTCTTGTCCCAGTATGGACCCTTATTGGACAGACTGGAGCATCAGAGGCTGGCCCTTTATCTCTACACAGAACCCAACTCTGCCAGTGTTTCTTTGAACACTAAACATCTCCGCCAATACCAACCCTAACACCAACCCTCCGTTGACTTGAGGTTGCAAATCACTACCACCCATAATCCAAGAAGCATATCCTGATCTCTGTGTCTTTTCTGTCAGCTGGTGTTGACCGATCATTATGAAAAGTTTGTTAGTATGTTATCCCATGAATGAGTTTTATCCTGTGTCCCCATAAGTTCACTGCCAACTTCCTTTGACCATTTGCTAAAAATATTATTCATACATCCCCCGATTCCCCTTACTCACATAATCAAATGTTTGTTGCTCAGAGGTAGATAAACTCTCTGTCCCCTCTCTCCCCTTGTCTGTACTCTCTCTCTCAGCATGTACGTATCTGTCCCTCTCTCCATCCCTCCATCTATACCTAACCTATCCTAGTGTGTTCTCAGGGCTAGTCCTACAGTAGTCTCTCAGTGCCTCAGACACCTCCAGACAGTCTTCTCAGACCTCAGCAAGAACAGTCTGATATAATCCTCCATGGGATCCTGTCTGATAGTATCCCACTGTTATCTATCCCACAAAACATAGTGGGAGAACTGTTATGCTGCGTTTAGATGGTACAAGGTAAACGTCATTGTTTTCAATGAGAGCATAACGGTAAGTGCTGTTGAGGTCACGGTAGACGGGACTCGTCTGCCAGAGCATTGTTTTCTACCGGATGTTGATTTGCACTGTTTGTTTACCGAATTCACCATAGCAACGCAAACCGTCATGCTGGCTTGCTTTCTTCTCCCGACTAGTATGACGGTGTTTGCGTCCTTCGTCTATATGCAACATTAGTCAGCCATTCCAAAATCACCTATCCTTTTCTAACTGATCCCAGACACAGACATTCCTAAGGTGTACAGGGACTAAGACGTTTGTGTTGTTGTTTTACTGTTGCCCCTGATTACTGTGCTCTCATATTCTCATTGGCTGTGGATCATTCCATCATTCCATCACTGCAACATAATACACCATCCATCCTCTGTTTTCTGACATACTTGACTCCTTTTCTCCATCCCACATGGACTCTGACTGAACTTCCAGGATTCTGTTGGAATGATTCATGCTTTAAATGTAGATGTTTCTCTCCTGTCTGTTTGTGGTGCATCAGCCTCTCTTAGGGGTTTGAGTTAGGCTTCCTCAGCAGTGCAGCTCCATTGCCCCAGGAGCTGTGATATGCAATATGAGGAGCACTTTTAGACTATTGATCATTGCTGACTCATTGACTTGACACGTAATGTGATGTCCAACTGACAAAAATTGAACTGTGACGTCATCAGAAAGAGACTCTAAAGTATCAGTATTCGAGGCTGTTCCATTGTAGCCTGACGAGAGTTGGCTATAAATAGTATACAGAGCTTATATACAAACACTTTATAGTAGGCTATACCCAAGACTCCCCTCAACCATCCATTATACTGTACTAGCTAATGAGTGGAGACATGGGACACTCGTCAGAGACTTCCGTCTCACTGAAATAAACACAAGCACGCTAAAGAGTGTGCAGTGGCGGTAATGTGCCTGCTGCGGTATGGTATGGTAGGGGTATGGGAGTAAACACAGGCCATTAGTAAGACATTCCTGACAGGCAGGTATAATTACCTCAGGGTTTCAGGTTCGTTTAGCTTCATTCAGTCAGCTGGCTCTCATCTGGAGCCCTCTGTTCTGTACTGAACAGACATACAGAACACTTTTAAATTGGCAGCAACGTGACATTACCATTAACCTCCTCTGATCTGTCTGAGAGAGCAGTGACATTTTACTGTATCACCATAGTGATTTGAAGCACTTATACGCACCCCCCAAACCCCCCCCCCCCCCCCCCCCCCCATCACCACACTCTCTCTTATGATAAACTGTATGTGTTGCCTTTGATCACCAAGGACCACTTTTGTATGTATCGCTAATGGCACGCGGCATACTGAACACGCAGTAGGTATTAGATGTAGGCAATGTAGCCACACTTACTGTAACTGTCCTGCTTTGAAGTCCAGGTTTGATTCCCAGGGACATGTGATTACTCAGGGTCCCTTTGGTGTGATTTGATGCTTGAATTTAGATGTAGGTCGATAGTAAAGTTGAGATATTAGTAGAGATACTTTTGTGAGATAGAGAGAGAGAGAGAGAGAGAGAGAGAGAAAATCTGGCATAGCAAAGATACAGTAGTGTGTTTTGGGGCCTTGAATGTGTTCCATTTCACTGAATAGAAACAGACCAACAAAGCCACACTATATTCCCCCCTGGAGGCCTCTCTCTGCTTGTGCCATATCCAGTGACTTTATACACACAGTGTTTCACATATTGACAGCAGTGTGATTCATATTGCTCCACAATTGAAGTGCAGTAGGACCCAGTGGACCAACAGAGTGGCATAATACCACTGACTGACAGGAGGGATTGTCAACAATGACTGGTGAATAACTAAATCTTTCACTGCGTCTGGCGGCCCCAAGGATCCAATCTAACACTGTGCTGTCTCACAGGTGAATAGAGGTGTCAATATAGAATCTACAGTATGACTCAATCTGTACTGTTTCTCCACAGCAGGGGACACTGGTAGAGTGAAGGGAGATAACATAAGAATGTAAAACTGAATAATGTTAGACATGAATATGCAAAACAGTCAATGCTAAAGTTTATTTCCCCTTTCAATGTTTTTGTCTGATTTTTTTTCATCTACTGTTTTTGTTATGAATAGTATTATCTTTTTGGAAATCAGTATTATTTTGTAAACGGTTTCTGGTTTTAGCACTTATTAGATGTAATATGCACACTCAACGACAGTGCTATACAAGTGCCTGTGTACAAAGTAAGATGTCTTTGAGTTACGTTCAGAAGACTTTCTGTTGTTGTTCTTCTTCTGTTTTTATTCTCACCTGTTGTAAGATCTGTGTTTTGTTTGATCCTTTGAGTGTTAATGAAGGTTTCAGGAAGTATAGGCCATAGGTTAAAACATACTGCTAATGTCGTGGAAATCCATATAGCATCATCTACGTACATGCCATCTGCTGTGGTACTATTTTACCGACCACAATATACTCTATCTACAGTGCAAAAGTGGCAATATGTGATGAGCATGACCAGTTTTTACATGTTCAGTTTGTCCAGAGGTTGTGGACAGACATGTCATGTATGTGGAGAATTCACTGTGATTCTCTATGTTAATATCCATGATATACAAAATCCCCACACAAATGCCAGACCCCGTCTCCCCAAATGTTAAATGTTACCTGTACTTACCTACTAATGTAAAATGCAATGTGTGAATTTCTTAGAGTTGTTACAATATATAAATACACTATAAAATTGATTAAAGCAAACAAATGAGTTATCTGATGTAATTGCACCTTTGTCAAGTGATTTGTCCTCAATACTGAATGTTGATACTGTAGCAAGTCAGCTTATGGATTCCCATGTTGCTTGGGAAATAAATATAGTGAACACGATACACTGAAATATGCTTCTTCGCTTAAAACATCTAACAATGCCAATGTTTATCACTGGTAGTTGACGATCTCTCACGGGAAATGTTTGATTTTAAAAAATCTTGGACAGCACCCAGTACCAACTCTCCCTACCCTCATCTATAACTGAAATTTTAACAACAGTTAAGGGGAATAATCTCATTGGGTTTGTGTCTTATTGACAGTTTTGGCTTTCTGTAAGAAAATACCCAAAAGGTTCCCCTTTAGAATTACCCCAAAGTATTTCTGAAAAAGACCTCAAGCTAATCAAAATAAAATGTTAAAACCACAAAGTATGGAGCATGTGACCTTAGCCAAACCACAGTTAAAAACAGGACCATATGTGAGGGTTCATTGGACTGTTGGAGTCTAGTTCTCCATTCTCTTATCTCCAGGTAAGCATTCAATAACATGGAGATGTCTGGTAGATATGGTTCACACGCACACACACTAGAGACATGATGGATCGCTGAATCATCAGAACGTGCTGTTGAATCCCAAACCAGCAAACCAGATGGTAGCTAGATACGCTACATAGCTTAATTTGATTAGCCGAGTCAGCTGAAATGGCAAAGAAAGGAACACTGTTAAAGAGAAGGAAATGAATGTGGAGAAGCGGAGGAAAGCGTTCAGAAATTGGATTGAGGCGATTACATTCAATGTGGATGATGTCATTAATTATTCTTACTGTATAAAGCATATGCACACACTGACCTTCATAAGTCTAACCTCATTAAACCTTTGGGTGTTTTGTTTAACAGAAGTCTCTTTCCATTCACCACTGTTTGGAGGCTGGAAATATGTTGCGAGTGGATGAACGTGTGTGGGTAGCCTAGTAAAGGAGCCCAGTGAAGTGATTGTTTGACATCACTTTAATGTCATGTCTGGTTGTGTTTATGCCACAATAAAAGGTAATACACTTTAAAAGTGAAATGACAAATCTGTATGCCTCGGCCCACAGAGATCCTATTGAATTAATAGTGATTCTATATGTAATTCTATGATTAGGCCCATAAAAAATATAGGATGTCCCGTACTGGGAATAAATAAATTGTTCATTCACCCCTGCTAACTTGAATGTTACAGAAACTCTGATTTGGTGTACTTTCTCCTTCATCTCATCCACTGACCATGTTGAATCAGCCTGTGAGACATCAGAACTCTTACCACACATTGTTGTCTCTATAGACTCTGGTAAGCAGAGACTTTGCCTGTTGGAAGCAGTTCAGAATAAGGTCAAAGGTGATTGATGAATGTATTGTGGTGCCTGATCGAAGACAACACACGTGTAGGCCTAGAACAAGGCATGCATGCAAGAAAGTGATTCACATACACAGAAAAACACTCTCATAATCCCGTGGGCACGAAGACAGCTGTAGAGCCACCCTATAGTCTTTCATCTCTCTCTGAACAGAAACCACAGATTGGGAGGTGTGGGACTACTGTACTGAGATCTGTTTCTGTTCCTGCTGCTGGGTTTCACTGTGTTTTCTCAGGTGTTTGTTTACAAGTCTCTGTAGTGATCTGTGTGGGAAGCTGACTGGAATAGGCTACAGGGCATCATCCAGCATGTCTGTTTCCTCTCCTCTACTCTCTGGGCTAGTAGAAACTGGTGTAAGAACGTGGTGTTAGAACGCCCATGAGGAAACCATCTGCCGCACCACAGCAATTAAATCATGAGTAAATGAAACAGCCCCACCCATCCTCCATTCCTCCATCCTCCATCCTCCCGCACAGGTGGAGAGGGACCACCCTGTCTGTCACTCTGCCTTATGAGAGAGGAAGGAAGAAAGAGGGAGAGAGAGAGGGAGAAAGAAAGAGAGAGAGAGAGTGAAAGAGAGACATGCCCCTCCCTGGGATGGAGACCAGCTGTGAGCCCCCGACCCTGTAAGTGTCTTGCCCCCTCCCTTCTCAACCCTCCCCCTCACACACACCCTTACTCATCTATATCCAATTATCTGTATCCAATGCCACAGTACTAGTGATACTGTTGAGCATACAGCATTGCAACCCACATTGTACTCCTGACCCGACCCTAGCGCACCCCACAACACTTTCACTCATGGTCTGGAAATGAGGCCACACACACACACACACACACACACACACACACACACACACACACACACACACACACACACACACACACACACACACACACACACACACACACACACACACACACACACACACACACACACACACACACACACACACACACACACACACACACACACCTAGCCATGCCACACACACACGCGCAGAAAGGATCAGACACAACACATTGTCTCCATTCATCTCTGTAGTGACACAACTGAGTCTCTGGGAGTTCTCTTCAATTGCTGCTTTGTTGATAAGACAAGACAGGATTTATTTCCTGGTAATTGTCTCTTCCTGTTGTCTCTGTGGATTCAAGCGTTTATTAAACACACACACTCACACACTTACGCACACACACACACACACACTAAACAGACCCTGGCATACACAGACAGGAAGGCATAAAAGTCTGGAGTCTGATCAGGTACAGATCAAAAACACACAGACATTCCTGATAGTACCAAGGTGAACAGAACGGGGTAAAATTATATTCCACCATTAGACCAAGCCAAATCCTGCTTAGCATTGTTGGTATTGGTTACATGAACCTGAGAAACAGAGGAGCAGCCTACCTATCCTTCCCAACTCCTAACGCAACAAGGGCTGTGGGCCAAACAGAATCCCACTTCAAGAGAGTAACAATTGACTTTTTCTTTGTACTTTGTCCCTTCATTCAAACCCTCTATCGCTGTCACCAACAATATACCATGAGTGTGTTTTTCTCTGTAGGGTTGCTGCAGGGCTCAGATGCATTTGGCTCTCTGCCGTCTGAACAGCAAGTATCTCCTACGTGCATATGGAGGGTATGTGGGCCCTCTGTGTGTGTAGCATGTGAGTGCATGCAGATGCTTATGCAAGGGACAACATTTTTTTCATGTTGGGAATACAATCTATATCCCGCAGGTAATAGTGTGTGTGTGTGTGTGCGCATGTATACGTGTGTGTGCCTGTGTTTGTGAATGAATGAGTCACTGAGTCAGTGAGACAGGGATATCTGACAGAGAGCCAGAAGAAAGCAGGGTTGCTATGGATCCCACACACGTCCCCCCAGGGAGAGCCTGAGGCTGCTGGGTACCCAGGGCACGTCTCCACGTCTCCCTGCCTCTGACTCAGGCTGCCTGCATGGCTGTCCCTGTGACAGTGAGGAGCTGCTCCGCCCGCACCGCACCGTACCGTACCGTAATGAGCTAGGGAGTCACTTTAATGATAATGCATTATCGCCTGCATGTGTTTGTGCCAAGTTCGTTACAGAGACAATAAAGCACGTCTGTCATTTGGCAGCAGCAGTTCTCCATTTCTCTCTCCGCTCATCTCTGAATAAACCCTATAAAGGGGAAATCATCACTTTTAACATGAGTGAATGGGAGACTGCCCAGAGAGGCTTTCGTGAACCCCCTGTCCCCTTCTGGATCACTGCCAATCCTTAGATGACATTATGAATAATGAATCAATCTTACTGCGTTTTCTTCACCTCACCAATCAAGCTAGACTTTTTAAACCAGAAAACAGACAAACAAACAACTGCAGCAGCACCCACTTAATAATGTGGCTCCAGCAACCAACCAGGGAAGTGGGCTACTGTCCAAAAAAGCATACTTTTTTTGTGAAGTGATGCAAATGCTAAATCTGTTTTTCTGGGCTTGAATTCATTGGCATTTCTAAAGTATTTAAAGGATTAGTTGGAGTTCTCCATTGTTACTTTATTTATATGAAGACTCAAAACCAAAATGACCAGAATATATTTTATCATAGCATTTGCAAAGGACAGCTTATAGAACCCTCACATACTATACTATAGATAATTACTCTCCCAGTACAAAGCCATGCTGAAACCAGAGTGGAATGTATTATTCAGGAAAAGCCATACAAACAACACTGATTTCACAACATGTTAAATCAGCAACAAGTTGCCCTGAAAAAAGGGCTGTATTTTCCAGCAGAGACCCTCTGTTAAATGTTTATAAACGGTAGCCAATGCATGGTAATCAAGAAGACAGCTACCAAACTAAAATAAAAGTACAGATTTAGGATCTTCATTTGACCACTTGATTTGATTTGCCCTAAAGAAAAATGCATCAACCCCTAGTAAAATGGCCATTCATAACAATCCACATGTCCTGTTGCTGCAGGATTATTTTCCTGCCGTATCAAACTGACTCAAATTAAGATCAAACAGAAAAAGGAAGGATACAATGAGACATGTAAAGAAAACATATTTAACATATCAAATAGTAGCTCTGATAGAATAAAGGACTGTACACTTCAACTCTCCAACTCTGGTCACCTTTGCTCTCTCACAGTAAATAACAGTTAGTGCTCTGAGAACACACCCACAGACTGTAGAGTAGATAAACCTCTGACCCCCACCCCACAGAGCACCCGAGTCATCCATCAGAGTTCCAGCCATGCATCAACAACCTATGGACATGGGTGGTGTCCCAATGCAGGAAGTCTCAAGACGGGGTGAACCAAGGCCTTCAAGCTGGAACTCAGGCAGGGGCCTGAGTCAAACATCCTCACCTATCATAGCACTGATCCCCGCATTCACTACAACGACCTACCCAGCATCCACTTTAATGCTGTGCCAGCAATCTGCTCTCCACATGTGGTGAGAGAAAGAAAGAGAGAGAAAGAGAGAGAGAAACAGAAATAGAGAGGGTGAAAAAGTGATGACTTGTCTGTGGTGAAGAGGCAGGAGGAAAGACTAGTAGGTGAGTTGTAGTCTCCAAACTTGACACAGAGTGTCATGTTAACTCCCCGATGAGGTCATCAATCAGCACCACCGAGGGACAGGGGCTGACAGCTACTAATTTGGAGGGAGGGATGAAGGGTTGTGAGAAAGATAAGATGACTAACCAAAGCTGAGAAAGAAGAGAGTGAAGTCCACTCCAATTTCCTCCTTTCCCAACTCTTCCCCTTCTCTCTTTCCCTCCTTTGCTCTCTCCCTTTTTCTCCCTCCATCCTCTCTGGCACATTCACAGTTAAACCCTCACCATGAGCCCTTCCTGTTGCAGCCTTATCAACACACCTGTCAGGAGAGCTTACTGTTCCCATCCATTTTCACACTCTGTTTTCTCAACGTATCACCAGATCTCAACAGTCCTGCTATAGCTGTTGTCCCCCAGCCTTCCCAGTCTACAACACGTCTGTGTCCCAAATGGCACCCTTTTCCATAAATAGTGCACAACTAAGACCAGAGCCTGAGCCTTGTTTTGTCCATTGTAACCTCATCTGAGCAATGGAAAAGATCTCTGAATAGAATGGCTTTTCCTAAAAGAAAACAGCAGAGCCTGGGGAGGGGTAAACCTAAACCCAGCCTGGACAGACTAGCCTAGCAGTTTCCCCCCTCTTCTCCTCCCTCCATTTCATTACAGCGTGGGAACTAATAAAGACTGGGAGAGTTCCATTGGATCTGTATTACCATGTATACTGTTACACGCTGTACTGTAAATGAACACATGTTCTGTTAAATGACCACATGGACTGGTAAACTGCGCCAGTGATCACGGATGGACTGCTATATACTGTAATATATGGATGCTCATGTACAGTATAATGCTTAATGGCTTCCAAATGGTATGACCACACAACGTTGTTAGACGCTTTTGTCCAAAGTGACCTACAGTCATGCGTGCATACATTTTACGTATGGGTGGTCCTGGGAACCGAACCCACAACCAACTGAGCCATACCATTGTATAAGTGCTGTAGACTTTGAGACTCTGCCAATGACCTATCACATATAGCAGGGTCTCTGGTCATGTTAAGAACCCTGTGATCAAAAATGTGATATAAGAGAACAGGAGGATGAAGGACCTACACCCGATAACGTCTCCTTTCCCAAAAAATGTTTTACTTCATTTTGTCTCTTTCATTTCACTTGAAGCATTTGTTTCACTTCTGATTTTCCTCTGATGACTCCATGTTTTCTCCATTGTTATTTTACATGCCTAACGTCATCTGGGCAATGGAAAAGATCTTTGAATAGAATGGCTTTTCCTGAAAGAACACAGCAGTATAGAAGTGTAAGCTAAGAATGAGCATCCAACTAACCCTGGAACAACCCCTTCTAGCGTCGGTTCCTCTAGCCAAGCTCCGCTGTGTGTAGGACAGGATTGTGTAATTGTGCAGATGCTTGTCGGACTTGTTTAGCAACTCAAGGCCCTGTTTTATCAATACATTCCAATGAGCAATGAAAGACTGTGTGGTGTGTACTTGTTTAGGTACAGTGTATGCATGCACGTGTCTGTGTGTGTAGCACAGAGGAATGGAGGAGGAGTTGTTGCACCAGGGAGCAGGGAGACCCAGGGACCAGGGTCTGTAGCTATCTCATTAGCAGGTCCTGGAGCTGCTACTCCCAGACTGTCACCCACACACACACACACACACACACACACACACACACACACACACACACACACACACACACACACCTTCCATGCTAACAATACACTAACAAGCACTAGAAGTACCAGAGCCAGCCAGAATGTAAACATCACTGCAGACACCTAATGAAGTTAATGTTTAGGTTGTTACTGCAATAAGAACCATTAAAATAGCATTATGGCAATACAATGATAAACTAAATGAGCAGTCATTAGCTTTATTGCGTTGTTTATTGTAATTGGTATGGGTATACAGTCTGAAGCCTGCATGGCTGTTCTTACAGTATAGTACAGGCATGTGGTGCAGGTTCAGGAGAGGTCATGGAGTTTTAAGACAGAAATGTTGTAATTAACCTCATTGAGTAACAGCATCATTTCATTCTTCAAGTGTGTGCATTTTTGAGGTGCCAGTCAAGTTAGTCTACTCAGCAAAACTTGACATCAACATTACAAAGAGAGGCAGAGGAATAATCTTGTATAGAGAGGAGAAAAGATGCACTCTTAGTCAAACTGTAAGCCTTGAGCACAGACAGCATCCATTGTCAAGCCCTTGTTGACTTCATAACGTAAGACGCTGCCAAATTGTTAACAATGACACCCTGTTGTTCTATTCTTCTAAGTTGATTCAATTAACACGTCCAATGCATCCAACCATTGGGTTTCATCAGTTAATCTCTCTAGACTTCTGTGAGGACAATCAAGCCTCAGTTTACAAATCATGAACCATTACCAAGTTTATTAGTATGCTGTGCTGTGCTTTGCTGTGTGGGCTAAAAATGACCATAACGCACGAGTATAATGTCCACTGCGGATAGTGTATGGGTGGGGAGTGACCTATGACCTATGCGATAATGCAGCAGAGAGCATCACATTGTGCAGTAAGGAATAAGAGGTCAGGTTTTACAATGCATCTCAAAGGGTGACTCATTGGTGAGTCTGTCTGCTGAGAGAGGTGGTTCAATGCATCAGACCAGCTGAGAAGGATCAAAACAAAAGACCATACATGGGTCCGTCGCTGGGGCTGCAGGGCTGTCTAGGAAAGTGCCCGACCCAATTAGAAATCACAAAGACCCTCTCTGCCCCTGCTTCTCAGTGACGTGCTCCACATATCATAACGGTTAAAAGCCTAGATGCGAGTCTTTAAATTCAACTCAATTATTCAAATGCATGCATGTACATTAGTGGGAAAACTAGCGTAGATGGGTACAGATAAAAGCAAAGTTGAGTTGGGTAGAGCTTTCTATGACACTAAAATAGATAGGTAATAGACGGTATAGTGTTCAATATGTTTCTCTCTGCATAAAACCTACTGTATGCACTCCATGTCCATTTGTGAGGTTAGAAGAACACTCAGTTGTATTACTGTATGTACATATGGAGGATCTTAATGTGAGCAACAGGAAATGTGAAATATTATGTAGATTATAATTCATGTACATCTTTTGTAGGGGTTGGTACAATTTTCGTTACGGCAAATCAAGTCTGACATATTAAAATGGAAATTACAAACTTTAGAAGCCTTTTTATGCCTTGAATACACAACAAGTTTACATTTCCTGGAAAATCCTCACCAATAAAGTGCTCAAATTAAGATCCTACATCTGTATGTGATATGTGGGATAATAAATATAAGCTACCTCTAATGAAGACCCAAATTCCCCTAAGTGGGTGCAATCAAGCCAATGGCAGGACTGACCAGTGCTCCAATGCCCAAGAATATCAGACTACAAAGTACATTTACTATAAAAGACTTGATCTAAAGCCTTAAAGACAGACCTTGTTTCTCTATTGAGTATCTACAGAGATGTAGTGCTGTCTGTCCCGATAATGTCCAGCCCCAGACTACTTCCAGAGGCTTGAAGGATTACAGGTGTGTGCCATATTTTGGGGTTCATAGGACTTCTGCTGCCACCCCCACTGTGTCTGGTCCCTTTGATATGGAGTAGGAATGTCATCCTCATCTTTATCTTCATCCAGGAAGACAGTCAACTGATGAGGGATTTAAGACATGGCCGGCTGAGAAGCATCAGTGCACTGTCAAATCTCTGATCACTCTCTGACACCTCCCTCTGTCCCTTTTCTCAGTCTTCTCCTGGCCCATACACACACTTTTATATATACACATACTGTATATATCAGAGTAGGCTAGTGGGAGGAGCTATAGGAGGATGGGTTCATTGTAATGGCTGGAATGGAATAAATGGAACGGTATCAAACACATCAAACATATGGAAACCACATGTTTGACTCTATCATTCCATTCCAGCCATTACAATTTGCCCATCCTCCTATAACTCTACATCCATCACACATTTAAATCAGGGGTAAAATCTAACTTTAAACACAATCACACACACACACTTCCCAGGAATTGGTCCCTTAGGCTCCACCTGGAGGGCTCTGTTCTGTGTGGAGGGATTCTATTGAACCCACCATCATCAGACATCTCTGTATCTAGTCTGGGGGAGAAACACTGCTCTCCAGCTGACTGCCAGGCACCCTGGCTGGCTAACCACAAGCCTATCAACTGGTCTGTAATGGCAGTGTCTCTCACTGCAGCATACAGAACACAGTGTCTCACCCGCCACATGACGGAACCCACCAGCCACCTCAAAGAGAGAGACCAGGATGGAAGTGTTTAATTTTATGAGAACAGAATTCTGTGGCTTCTGTGAGTGTTGTTGTTGTTGTTGGTGTTGTTGTCAATCTGAGAACATTGACAGAAATCAACATGTTACTTTTTTCAGACATGGAATGTGGGTTAACTCTTTCACCTCCAACATCAACATACACACAGAAACACATGAAAGCACACACACACACACATGCACGCACACACACACACACACACAAATTATTCCATCTCAAATTTGCTGACAGGGCATCATTCTCAGCTGCAGTCTGACAGCATAACCAGCAGTGGGGTGGGGTGGTGTGCTGTGGGTGGATGGCCGACCTCTGAACCCATGTGAACAAATCTCCACATATAATAATAGACCCAGCAGGTGTTTCAGCTCCACAACCCAGGCTTTAAGGCAGGCCGTGTCAGGTGTCACCCACAGCCAGGCCGGAGAACAGCAGAGGGGTGTAGGTTCAAGTCCCTGATGGGATCGTTGCTACTCCGACCCCCATGTCTGCCTGGCCTCTCTCTGTGGTATATTTCCAGCTGTCCAGATTGATTAGACATGAAATGTAAGCTCTTTTAATAGCTGTAAATAGGCAGCGGCTGCCAAGAAAAGTGAGAACATAACCAGTCTTTTTAAGGCAACTCTGTCAAGAAATGATATACCTCTGTCAGATTTATAGAGGCGAAGGCATAGCCATAAAGGTAATTTGCTTTTCTCTGTCTCTCTCTCTCTCATGTTCCCTTCTCTAATATCCTATACCACCTTCCCTTTCCCTTTTTAGGGCTCCCAAGTGGCGCAGTGGTCTAAGACACTGCATCTCAGTGCTAGAGGTGTCACTACGGACAACATGGTTTGAATCCAGACTGTTTCACAACTGGCCGTGATTGGGTGTCCCGTAGGGTGGAGCACAATTGACCCAACGTCGTCTGAGTTTGGCCGGTGTAGGCTGTCATTGTAAATAAGAATTTGTTCTTAACTGACTTGCCTAGTTAAATAATGCCCTTCTCTGTATCAAAATCAAATCAAATTGTATTTATCAAATGCGGTGAACACAACAGGTGTAGACCTTACAGTGAAATGCTTACTTACAAGCTCTTCCCCAATGACGCAAAGTCAGATAAGAACATTTAAAAAAATAAAATGTTATTGGTCACGTACAGATATTTAGTAGAAGTTATTGCGGGTGTAGCGAAATGCTTGTAAAAAAAAAAAAAAAAGGTTGTAAGGCTGGTGAGTTACCGCCACTCTGCAGAGCTGTGATGATTGTATTCCCCAAATATTCAACATTTTGTTGGTGGCAATAATTCTGTATAATAATGTTAGCTGAAAAGCACAAAGTCTTGAATCATGTGTCGTTTTATATATCAACTCATACACCTCATGCACAAGGTACAGTGAGAACCTTGTGCAGGGATAAGTAGTATTTGAGGTAGATACCAAGCTAGCACATTTGGTTTCTTCGAAGTTGTGGGAACGTACGTTTTCGGTTTTCCATTGGTTCTGGGAACAAAACCATATGTTGCCTGACCGGTAAAATTGAGTTGTTGTTTTACGTTCTGAGAACGAAGTGAAAATTTCACCTGTTCTGGGACTGTTTATTTTTAGGTTGCAGGGTGGTTCTGAGAACATTTTACTCTGTTCCCTTGAAAGTTTTCCTGGGAGGTTTAATTAACGCTCAGAACAAAAATTATTGGTTATTTCACTGAATGTTTTAATAAGACTTTT
Source organism: Thymallus thymallus (assembly GCA_023634145.1). Lineage (NCBI taxonomy): Eukaryota > Metazoa > Chordata > Actinopteri > Salmoniformes > Salmonidae > Thymallus > Thymallus thymallus. The sequence continues at coordinate 14,463,815 of CM042398.1, forward strand.
GATACTGATACTTTTTTCTCTCAAGCACAGATATGACACATGTAAATATTTCCTTAGACATTAATCATGTAAACAGATCAATGTTTTTATTGTGACATGGAATCAGTGAGATCTAAACCTATGATTTTCTGTTCTCTGGAATTGGAATTAGTCCACTGCGCCACCAGGAAACAACAAAGCTGTTCATTTTAGTCTAGTCAAACAGACCCCATTTCAAAGGAAAGAAACACTCATTAAGATCAGCTTTGGCCAATTAGTGGGTGCGCCCAACAAACTTGAACATATTTAACAAGATTGAGGATAGAGAAAGGTTTGTTGACACTGAGAACGGAATGTACAGTATATGTTATTAATTAACATTCTTAGAACGTTCTCTGAACGTCACTAAAGTTTTCTATGTGACGTTTTCTTAACGTTCAGAGAATGGAATGTGTGTTTTAAAATAACATTCTTAAAACATTCTCTGAACATTACTAAAGTTTTACTGGGGAAACATTATGCTGAAGAACTGAAATTCCCACAGAAGAACGTTGTTTCTTAACAATCTCTGAACTATTTGAGAACATTCCCAATGTCAAACCAGTTGGAGAACGTTAAATTTCAACCGCCAGAAAAAATAGAACAAATATTACAACAAATATTATGGTTGAACTCAAATGTGCTGGTTGATAAAATACCTGTATTTATGGAAAATATGTTTGAAATGGATGCCCAATATAAAGGATACAAACTGGCAAAGGAACTAAAACAGCATAAATAGGAAAGTTTAATTTGAGGACCAGGATGTTGACAGCTGTGCCATACAGATTTCAAAATAGCTGGGAAGAGATTTTTGATGTATCGATTCGTCTCCGATGGTTGAGGGGCAGCTCTTGGGGAACAGTGGGGGATCTTGTATGGTCGGTAGCCTGGCTTGGTGGGGGATCTGTCGACCTGCCCTGGGCGGGGCGCGTGACCCTAGTTGCTCCTGTGGGTTGATCTGGATGGGAGTCTGCTAAATGACTGAATGTAATGTAAATGTTGAGCGGCTTCACTGCAGGTAGATTGTACGTTTTAATATAAAAATTCTATATACACACTGGGGGCCAAAAGCTTTTCTTAATTTGCACTATTTTTTACATTGTAGAATAAAAGTGAAGACATCAAAACTATGACATAACACATATGGAATCATGTAATAACCCCCCAAAAATTGAAACAAATCTAAATATATTTTAGATTTGAGATTCTTCAAAGTAGCCACCCTTTGCCTTGATGACAGTTTTGCACACTCATGGCATTCTCTCAACCAGCTTCATGAGGACCGCCACAGGAGTGGAAGACCCAGAAATACCTCTGCTGCAGAGGATAAGTTCCAGCCTCAGATTGCAGCCCAAATAAATGTAACAGACACATCTCAACATCAACTGTTCAGAGGAGACTGTGTGAATCAGGCCTTCATGGTTGAATTGCTGCAAAGAAACCACTACTAAAGGACACCAATAATAAGAAGAGACTTGCTTGGGCCAAGAAACACGATCAATGGACATTAGACCGGTCGAAATTTGTCCTTTGATCTGGAGTCAAAATTTGAGATTTTTGGTTCCAACCTCAACCAAATTTAGATGGTTTGGGATGAGTTGAACCGCAGTGAAGGAAAAGCAGCCGTCAAGTGCTCAGCATATGTGGGAACTCCTTCAAGACTGATGGAAAAGCATTCCAGGTGAAGCTGGTTGAGAGAATGCCAAGTGTGTTCAAAGCTGTCTTCAAGGTAAAGGGTGGCTACTTGAAGAGTCTCAAATATAAAATACATTTTGATTTGTTTAACACTTTTTTGGTTACTACAGGATTCCATATGTGTTATGCCATAGTTTGATGTCTTCACTTTTATTCTACAATGTAAAAAATTGTGCAAATAAAGAAAAACCCATGAATGAGTAAAATTCAAAACTTTTGGCCCCCAGTGTATATATACAAATATGTAACCTTGTTTGATCTTTTAGTAAACGTTCTGTTAAAGTAATGAAACACCAAATTATTTTGTCAAGTTTCTTAAATGTGCTGAGAATGTTCCAAAGCCAAGCAACTATCCTGCACCATTCCCAGAAAGTTGTGGGAAGGTTGTAAGCATAGAACAGCCGTGCTCTCAACAAGCTATAAGAAACATATGGTTCTCAGAACGTTATGTGCTAACTAGGTATGTAAATGTAGGCAGGGGTAAAGTGACTAGGCATCAGGGTAGATAATCAGGGTAAAGTGACTAGGCATTAGGGTAGATAATCAGGGTAAAGTGAGTAGGCATCAGGGTAGATAATCCATAGCTTGACTGGGCCTTCCTGGGCCTGGTATAAAGTTCCTGGATGGCAGGGAGCTTGGCCCCAGTGATGTACTGGACCGTCCGCACCAACATCTGCAGAGCCTTGTGGTCGAGGGCAGTGCAGATGCCATACCAGGCGGTGATGCAGCCAGTTAAGATGGTGAAGCTACAACATCTCACTCTCGCCACCTTTCTCTACCTCCGTCCCTCTCCTCTATCTACACCATAAACTGGGGGATATACATCATTGAGCATTTAGTGCAGGGCCTAGTGCTTGTCTGGTTTATGGGGTTTGTTGTGTTGTGAGGCAGGCAGGCGACTGACTGAAGGCCTATTCTCCTCAGTGTACAGACACAGCCGAGGAGGCACGCTCAGCCCCGCCCCACGGAGAGGAAGTGCAGCGGCGTGGAATAGAGACCTTAAAAGCCAGTGAATAAAAGCTTTGACATCCCCTCTGCCCTGTCGTCCCCATCCTCCACTACCTCCCTCCTGCCCCTCCCTATTGTTTTGCCAGAGCATATTGGGACGCTGCGGACACAATTAAGGATGGTGTAATGAAATCATAGTCTGTGCACTGGTAAATGGAACTGAGTTGAAAAGGGTCAGGAATAGAGTGGGCGCAGGGGAGATGGAGGGGGAGGAGGGGGAGGAGGAGGGTAGTTCAATCCTCCAGAGGCTCTAGTGAAATTCTCTTAGATACAGAACATTACCAGCAATGGTAAAAGGTCATGCATGCTGTATGTACAATAAACAGACATGTACATAAACATCAAATACTCAATCCAAGGATCATTGTAAAGACAGGCATTGGACTTTTAAAGGTCATTTATGGTTGAGCCATCATCTGTAACATCTACAGTGAATGCGATCTCCACCAACATTTGTAATATTGCATTTAAAAGGCGCATTATCTACAGTCAATATAGAGGGATTATATACAACGCACCTTGGATTGAATTCCAGGCTCACACCACTAAAACATAGTAATTCACCCACACTGGTACACTCAGACACCATGAGTCATCTCATTGTAAATGAACATTCCAAATAGAACTGAAGGAAGCTTCATCGACACAGGACTCGAGGTGACACGAAGACGAAACTCTCCACTAAAAACATGAGCTCTAATAAAGATGATAAACTCATCAAACAGATAGTCTAGTTGTTTAAAGACCTTTAAATATTTGTTTTCAACTGGAACATTTTAGTGGATTGGAGTGGTGTTGTGTTATTAACAGTGTAACTGGAGGAGTGTTTAGTCTACTGGCCGTGAGGATAACTGTGGTTAAAAGAGCCTCCTTAGCTTTTAGCACTTAACAAGCGCTTCAACTAATGGCACCGGCTATATCAGTCAGAGACAACACATTGTAGAGATGGAGCGAGGATGTGGCTTGAGGAAGTGTTCGGTTTTAATTAATTAATTATTTAATTGACCTTGATCATGGTTATTTACTGCAACAGCCTTGCACACAGCTGATCTAAATCTGGCATGTTCAATTACAGGTTATCCTTAGGCCGTTTATAACAACAATTACAATGGACATACAATATACAGGTTCGTCATCGAGCATGGTGATTCATACCATAGGACGTCATTGTACTGCACACTGTCAATTACATGGATTATAACACATGGATGCTCAATGATAATACATATATAATGGAGCAGCGCAGCAGTTGGTTAAGGAACCTCTGATGAATGTCGTATCACAATTTGATTAGACGATGTGGAAGCCTAACTGTCAGGCTCTGGCCATAGAGAAGCCTATTTGCTTCTCTATGTAACCATGGTCAGAGTCTGACATGTCTATTCTTTCTGTATCTGGTGGTGGTTTTGTCAGGCTCTGGCCATAGAGAAGCAATAGGCATCTCTATGTAGCTATGGTCAGAGTCTGACAGTGTCGTTCTTTTCTGTTTCTTTGTGGGTTTGGGTGGATCTCTAATTAGAGGCAGCTGCTATCCGTTGTCTCTAATTAGGGATCCAATATAGGTTGAGTCTGTCCCTCATGCGGGTGTGGGTTGTTATCGTACATGTCGAGGTATATGTCGCAGTCACGGGTGAAGTAAGTGTTCTTTTTGTTACGTCCGTTCATTCCGTGTGTTTTTGTGAATGTGACGTTAGTTTATAGTTTCAGTTTGTATCCTGTAGTTCGCCATTTGGTTTCGATTAATATATAAAATAAATAAGAAAATATGTCGAACTACTATCCCTGCGCTGCGTCTTGGTCTCTCCAACACCCACATCGTGACAGGTTTGTGTGGGATCCCTAATTAGAGGCAGCTGCTGCGCATTGTCTCTAATTAGGGATCCTACACAGGTTTGTAGGTTTCACACTGGGGTGTGGGTCGTTACATTTCGAAAGTCACGGTGACAGTAAGTGTGCTTCGATAATTACGTTTGTTGTATCGTGTATTGTTTGTTCAGTGGTTCATCATTTGTGTTCATTTATACATAGTATATATAATTAAGTACATAGTATAATAAATATGTCGAGCCACTATCCCTGCGCTGCGTTTTGATCTCTCGCTGCACCCGCTCGTGACACTAACACAACTCTGTACTGTGTTGTTTAGAGGCCAGCTTCTTCCATGACCTCTGAGGAAACAGAAGAGGTATACCAACTCAATGAACTCCACTTTGTAAATCAGAGCCATAATGAAATACATCCATGAGGAGCACAGGGTCCCTGGATTGGAGTGTTGTCTTTAATGATGTTGGTACTCATCACAGGGTCCCTGGATTGGAGTGTTGTCTTTAATGATGTTGGTACTCATCACAGGGTCCCTGGATTGGAGTGTTGTCTTTAATGATGTTGGTACTCATCACAGGGTCCCTGGATTGGAGTGTTGTCTTTAATGATGTTGGTACTCATCACAGGGTCCCTGGATTGGAGTGTTGTCTTTAATGATGTTGGTACTCATCACAGGGTCCCTGGATTGGAGTGTTGTCTTTAATGATGTTGGTACTCATCAAGGGGGGCAAGAGGAAAGGAGAGGAGACACAGTGCCTGGTAGTAAAGGTGAACCTACGGTGATTTAGAGCACTATATGCGACTCTATTCACACGCACACACACCCTGCCCTGTCGACCACTCCCAGTCTATTCACTCAGAGAGCGTTAGCCAGTGAAGGGGTCCTGTGGGGTTTTAATTAGCTAACTGTCTGCTGGTCCATCCACAGGGCCATGTATGTAGGTGTCTGAACCAGCCTCCTTATACAGATGCACCGGCCTTTTAATCAAACTTCCAGCTCAGGCTATTTTTGAACGTCTGATTAAATTACAGCTTTGATCTCCCAAAGCCACTCCATATACACACACTCATATCCATGCTGTCATGGCGTGCCTGTTGGGAGGGGGGCACAGGTTTATAACCCTCATAAATACCTAACCTCTACCAAAATGGAGTTTGGAAAGCCCTTTGTAACCACAGAGAAATACTTTTTAGTATGGTAACATCGAAAGGTTGGAGAACGGGACAATATTTCTGTAATCCAACCAGTTGAAAGTGTCCGTTGGTACTTAAAGAATATGATGTTAGATCAGTTGTTGTTGAATATTATTACGGATAATAGGATAACATACAATTGTATCTTTGAAAGTCTACACATTCTAGCTATCAGATTAACATGTAAATGTAGTCCAATTTATATGATTCAACATGAAACTATCTGTGAGAAGATTAAATTTGATTTAGTCTTCTAAAGGAGAGAATTGTTTGCATAGTAAACTTAAGCAACAGTCAGTGGCCACGCCCAGGTGAACAGACATTGGTTGAGAACTATGAAACACACACTTCTCTTCCCCAGTACAAAAAAAGCCATTGACGGAAGTCAACCTCATTTCCATATAATGTGAGGACTGTTGTCCATATGTTTTAAAAGAGCTAATTTCAACTACAACCTAACGAAATTTACATGAGATCAGATAAGTGGAGGTGACGATCACCACGTTGAAATTATGAATTTCGACTAGACCAGACAGAATATTGCCTGTGCTGATTACGGCAAAATGGTATGAACTATTGATCACCAAAGAAAAACTGATATACCCTACGACAAGAAAGACTCTACAAAGGACAATGGCGATCTCTGCTTGGCAAACCAGAGCCTTACATCTTCGACCCATCTATCGATGCGCAGCTCAAGAGTAAATGTATAATTCCATTTATTTTTCCGAATGGGCTGTTATGAGAATGCATAAGATCTGTATTTACATTGAGCATAGCTTCATCCAGGTCAGATAGAGAAACATCCCTTTGTCTTTCAGCCTTCCCACTCTTTCATTTCCCCAACCACTTTCCTTTGTGTAACCAGCCGTCATATCGAGTTAGTCCACTAGGGATGACTTTTCATGACATGATTAGGAATTATTATTTAGTTAATAAATGATTAAGCCAATTTGGGTAATGCTGATTCATCATGCGGACTAGGGTTCATGCAGATTAGATCTTACGAACATCAGAATGAGACTGATAAAGGTAACGATTAATAATTGACTGCTATTGATGTAAAAGATAATAAGATTTTGGATTTGGGAGAAAGCCGCTCTATATATACCAATGCTTTCGTGGTGCCCCAGGTTATTAATGGGTTAATTGTTGCACAATTTAATTCATTCAATCATGTAATCAATTAAACTTTAGGTAATCGATTTGATAAAATAGCATGTCAAAACATTATTCATAAATACGTCATGACAATGCACACTCATATCCATATACACACAGACTGACACAGATGGGAAGGACACACACAGACTGACACAGATGGGAAGGACACACACAGACTGACACAGATGGGAAGGACACACACTGACTGACACAGATGGGAAGGACACACACTGACTGACACAGATGGGAAAGACACGCACAGACTGACACAGATGGGAAAGACACGCACAGACTGACACAGATGGGAAGGACACGCACAGACTGACACAGATGGGAAAGACACGCACAGACTGACACAGATGGGAAAGACACGCACAGACTGACACAGATGGGAAAGACACGCACAGACTGACACAGATGGGAAGGACACGCACAGACTGACACAGATGGGAAGGACACGCACAGACTCACACAGATTCTGGCCCATAATACGTATAAAGGCTCAAGGGGACTACACTCTAAGAAAAAAGGGTTCAAAAGGGTTCTTCGGCTGTCCCCATGGGAGAACTCTTTTTGGTTCCAGGTAAAACACTTTTGGGTTCCATGTAGAACCCTCTGTGGAAAGGGTTCTAAATGGAACTCAAAATGGATCTACTTGGAACCAAAAGGGTTCTACATGGAACAGTAGAAATTAAGTTCTAAAGCCTGCTTGGATCTTACTTGTGGGCCAACCAGCCACTATTCCAGAGAGTCACTATAGCTGTCTGCCATTCCTGTGGAAACAACAGCTCCATCTGTCATTCAGACTCAGATTCTCCATCAGGTTTAGAATAAATAAATATATTTCATAGCAATAACAAAGTCATAATTCTACCTCCTGGCTCCTAACCAAGATTATTATTGCTATAGTTACCTTTATGCCTTGCATGTGACTCCTTCATCCATCCAGGATGATTTCTGTGCCTTATATTTCACACTTCAGAGCGTTGAATGCTTTAGCAAAGTGATTCAAGTGGATTTCCATGCCCTCACCTGGGAGTTGAGCCCAGAACCCTGGTCACATGAGACCGTGGAGGCTAGAAGACTGAGCAGGAGAGAGCAATCATGTGATATGTGATATGAGCATGAAAGCACATCACATCTCTCTAAGCTGCCACTTCGGTGGTAATGTGCTGCTGCTGACTCTGGACTGGTGTCCATCTTTACCTCTCCATACCTCTCCTTGGTATGATGTGATGTCAAATGGCTTCCATAGATAGTACAGACAGGTCCTGTGTGTTTATTTTGGTTCAAAGTATGCTGAAGTGGGTAAACAAACAAAAAACACTGACCAAAATACACATAACCAAATAAGGGTTAGATACAATCTCCCTATCAGAAGCATTTTGTACCACAGCACTGGAATTCTGGAATTAGGAGAGAGTGATTTAAAGACTGGAAAAATAGTTGCGCTGATGGAGAGGTAATAATGGAGGGAGGACATGGGATAGAGGGATGAATAGAGGAGAGGATGAGATACGGAAGACACTGCATGGCTTTTAACAGAACTGTCCAGATGAATCATAGGATGGATGTAGAGCCGTGTCGTTTAAAATAATGAAGAGGGAATTTATGGTAACACTTAGAGAATGGGATCAATAGGGGCCATGCTTCTAGAGCAGCGGAGGAAAGAGGGAAAGAGAGAGAGAGAGAGGGGGGGGGGGGGAAAGAGAGGGAAAGAGAGGGAGAGAGAAAGAGAGAGGGAGAGAGATATCTGAGGCTCTGGGTCAATATCGGCCAGGGATGATCGGCTTACAGCTCTGTCTGAAGAGCTCAACTCCTGGGAAGGAAAACAACAGAGAGAAGAGTCAACACTAGCTACCTGTATCCCTGTGACGGCCTAAATCCATTTCATGCACTAAACACAAACGATTTACCACAACAAGAAGTATATTCAAAATCACATGTCTAGGATGTTGTGTGAAAAGATATTGCATACTGTGTTGTGATATTGTTATGAAATGGTCTGGATAATTAATTGTTAGAGCTAGTGTAAACAGTAGTGGTTGTGGGAGGAATCTTTACAATCAGACCATTTATGGGAGTTACAGAGATTCCATAAAAACAGAGGGGAGGAGAAACAGATGTAAAACAGTGCTGAGGAAAAGGTCATCCAGATACTATATGTTGTGCCTTTAAAACTGAGTTCATACAATTTACTTGCCTATAAAAGCTGTAGACAGAGCAACATGCAGTCAGTGGTTACAGACTGCTGGCACCTGGCTGAGCCAAACTCAGTGTGTGTTTAGACCCTTCTAAAAGGCTAAATGTTGCTCATGTCAAAAACCCTTATTCAAATAAATACTTTGGCCCTCACTTTGGTCATGGTCTTCATCTGGAAGTTGTGGACTGGAGATTTGCTGTACTGCCTGAGGGACAAGAGGAGAAAGAGTAGAAGTGAGAGAGAGAGAGAGAGAGAGAGAGAGAGAGAGGCAGGCAGAGAGAGAGAGAGAGAGAGAGAGAGAGATAGAGAGAGAAAGAGAGAGAGAGAAAGAGTAGAAGTGAGAGAGAGAGAGAGAGGCAGGCAGGCAGAGATAGAGAGAGAGAGACAGAGAGAGAGAGCGAGAGAGAGAGAGAGAGAGAGAGAGAGAGAGAGAGGCAGGCAGGCAGAGATAGAGAGAGAGAGACAGAGAGAGAGAGCGAGAGAGAGAGAGAGAGAGAGAGAGAGAGAGAGAGAGAGAGAGAGAGAGAGAGAGAGAGAGAGAGAGAGAGAGAGAGAGAGAGAGAGAGAGAGAGAGAGAGAGAGAGAGAGAGAGAGAGAGAATGTGGGGTAAAAGAAGTGTACAACAGGGACAGAATCAAATCTGATCTTTAAAACAGCATTGTTGCCCAGGGTCACCATAGTAATTGTAAGAGGCTCCAGTTTTTGATATTTAAAGTAAAATGTCTGTCCTTTCACATGCTTCCAGATAATGCCTTTCTGAAAAGAATGGTGGACACATTATCAACGACCCACTGTGTGACATTTACAGAGGAGAGTAAAATCCTTGGAAATAATCGACTAGCCTCTTTCTCTCTCTCAGGCCAGCCTGAAACACACTACACAATCTACACATCCAGCATCCACACAAGCCATATGCACATGTGTTACCTGGCCCCTCAGTCCTGCAGACAGTTATACGTCTACATTAGTTTACAATGAGAAGAATAACAGCCTGGGAAAGCTTCCAAACAACGAGGTGAAAATGCTCTTGGGGGCTGTGGCTGTGTGTATATGTATGCGTGCATGCGTGTGTGTGGGTGTGTGTGGTCGTTTGTCACATGTTTTGAATTAATGTTTGACTGAATCAGAGCCCTGGATGCAATTGGGGAACACTAAAGACTTAAAAAAAAAAACGTTAATAATTCCTATTCTAACACCTGGAAGTGCCTTGAAAGAGAAATCCCAGCTGTAACACTACAAAGAGTTAGAGTGTTAGAATTAAAGGTCATTTTTCATTTCCTATGGAAAAATTGTGACATAAATCATTTAATTTATCTTCCATTCCTTCAGTCCTCTTTGAATATGTCACTATGCAAAATGTCAACCACATACCATCATAGAGAGTGCATATACTATACGATTACACTGCATACGGAAACGGTGAGAAAGGTACTCCTATATGAACTTTAAGGAGGTCTACTATGGGAGAGATCGATGGGAGAAAGCATTTCATGGCAATGGGAATAGCATCTAAAATGTGGGCTTAGAGTGCCTTACATCAGCCCAGAGCCACTATATCAGTGGTTGTCAGACCTCACCTCGGAGCCCCTCAGCAGTTCTATGTATTTGCTTTATTCCAGAGCTAGCACACCTGATTCAACTTGTCAAATAATCATCATGCCCTTGATTACATGAATCAGGTGAGCTAGTGTAACAGTGTTGCTTCCGTCCCTCTCCTCGCCCCAACCTGGGCTCGAACCAGGGATCCTCTGAACACATCAACAACTGCCTCCCACGAAGCATTGTTACCTATCACTCCACAAAAGCCACGGCTATTGCAGAGCAAGGGAAACAACTTCTTCAAGGTCTTAGAGCGAGTGATGTCACTGATTGAAACGCTACAAGCGCACACCACTAACTAGCTAGCCATTTCACACTGGTTACACCACTTAATGGCTACCATAAAATAATGAAATGTCTGGGTATCCCCGAGGAGAGGTTTGAACCATTGCACCAGATGATGCACCTCTATGGGTTCAGAACAGCAGGCCAGTGTATACTGGAGTCATGTGAGGGTTCAATTCAACATAATGGCTGTAATGCCATTAAGGCTCTGCTGGCCAGAGAGTGATGAGCTGGATAGTCTGGTGTGACACTAACACCTGTCCCACAGCTCTGCCTCTCTGTGGAAACTACCATACACACTAACACCTGTCCCACAGCTCTGCCTCTCTGTGGAAACTACCATACACACTGACACCTGTCCCACAGCTCTGCCTATCTGTGGAAACTACCATACACACTGACACCTGTCCCACAGCTCTGCCTCTCTGTGGAAACTACCATACACACTGACACCTGCCCCACAGCTCTGCCTCTCTGTGGAAACTACCATACACACTGACACCTGTCCCATAACTCTGTCTCTCTGTGGAAACTACCATACACACTGACACCTGTCCCACAGCTCTGCCTCTGTGGAAACTACCATACACACTGACACCTGCCCCACAGCTCTGCCTCTCTGTGGAAACTACCATACACACTGACACCTGTCCCACAGCTCTGCCTCTCTGTGGAAACTACCATACACACTGACACCTGTCCCACAGCTCTGCCTCTCTGTGGAAACTACCATACACACTGACACCTGTCCCACAGCTCTGTCTCTCTGTGGAAACTACCATACACACTGACACCTGTCCCACAGCTCTGCCTCTGTGGAAACTACCATACACAATGACACCTGTCCCACAGCTCTGTCTCTCTGTGGAAACTACCTTACACACTGACACCTGTCCCACAACTCTGCCTCTCTGTGGAAACCACCATACACACTGACACCTGTCCCACAGCTCTGTCTCTCTGTGGAAACTACCATACACACTGACACCTGTCCCACAGCTCTGTCTCTCTGTGGAAACCACCATACACACTGACACCTGTCCCACAGCTCTGTCTCTCTGTGGAAACTACCATACACACTGACACCTGCCCCACAGCTCTGCCTCTCTGTGGAAACTACCATACACACTGACACCTGTCCCATAGCTCTGTCTCTCTGTGGAAACTACCATACACACTGACACCTGTCCCACAGCTCTGCCTCTGTGGAAACTACCATACACACTGACACCTGTCCCACAGCTATGTCTCTCTGTGGAAACTACCATACACACTGACACCTGTCCCACAGCTCTGTCTCTCTGTGGAAACTACCATACACACTGACACCTGTCCCACAGCTCTGCCTCTCTGTGGAAACTACCATACACACTGACACCTGTCCCACAGCTCTGTCTCTCTGTGGAAACTACCATACACACTGACACCTGTCCCTACTTTCCTCCTCTAAACCGTCCTCATATCTGAAATGAACCACAAGGGAAATAGACGACAGTGTTGTGAGAGAGAACATGGCTTCTCAGGCAGGTTTGTGTGTTCTTCCTCTGGCGTTGCCAGAGTTGCCTGTCTGTATGTCTCTGGTGTGTTTAGCTTCACCGGGGGAACGCTGGGTCCTGCTTTCTGGTTGATGGAGAGTGTTGTGATCTGGGGTGGAGAGGGTGAGAGACCGTGTTTAATCCCTCTACATGGCACAGGCCCACTGATCACCTCAGGAAGCCCCAGAGACAGCCAGACCTCACAGCCCCACAGCCCAGACAGAGGAGCCCTACTGGGGGCAGGAGTGGGATTGAGAAGGGTGAAATGAAGGGGTTGGCACCAGACTGGGTGGGTCGAATGCCAGGGAAGCAGTCCTATGAGTTGGGCCTTTGGGAAAAATGACATTTCTATTGTTAACTGTTGTGTTCTTCAGGCTCTCACACAGACTGTATAATATACCAGGCTGTATACTATACTTGACTGTATACTATACCTGACTGGTCGCCTGTTAAGCAGCTCCCGTTGTCCGTGCATAAATTGTTGTTTTAGTTCGTTTTTTCGTCTCTTTTCTTTAGTTTTTTTTGCTACAGAACTATAATAGTATAGTAGTTCAGGATTATGGATTTTCTCGCAGCTGAACGTCGACAGGAGTCGTCAACTATTATTATTTACAACAGAGCCCAGCTCCTGGATTTAGCACACGCAGTGCTGCTGCACCCCAGGGAAAAGTTTGATATTCCGGACGAGTTGAAAAGGCGACGCTGTGGACGCAGGGGGGATTGAAGTGTAAGGCGAAGCGGAGGAAATACAAGCCGGCTATACCGTCTATCATTATGGGCAACGTGAGGTCACTAAATAACAAAATGGACGAGCTTGAGGCTCTTGTCCGTGGACAAAGGGATTATCGGGAAACGAACGATAACATCCCCATAGAGAACGTCACTATCAGCAGTTTCCAGACCATCAGAGCGGACAGGGATGGCGTCTCTTCCGGTAAGAGCAAGGGTGGTGGGCTGGCTTTATTAGTTAACAACAGATGGTGTAATCCGAAACATATTACTCTTAAGGAAGAGTTTTGTAGCCCGGACATTGAACTATTAGCTGTTAGCCTGAGACCCTACTATTTGCCGAGGGAATTCATGGCGGCCATTGCTGTTATTGTTAATGAGGCCCTACAGGACTGCTTTGAAACAACAGACTGGGATGTGCTCTGTGAGGCTCATGGGGAGGACATCGATGGACTTACTGACTGCATAACAGACTATATTAATTTTTGTGTAGACAACACTGTACCCACCAGGAAGGTACGCTGTTTCCCAAACAATAAACCATGGGTCACCAGCGACCTGAAGGCCCTGCTGAATGAGAAGAAGAGGGCCTTCAAGAAGAGGGTCAAGGACAAGGACAAATTGAATTGCGTCCAGAGGGAGCTGAAGTTGCGGATTGCTGAGGGGAAGAGAGGGTATAAGGAGAAGATGGAGGACAAGCTGAGGCAGAGCCAGGTGAGAGAGGTGTGGAAGGGTATGAGAAATATCACTGGCTTCAAAAAGTCAAACAGTGGGCAGACTTGCTCCCCCTGGATTGATCCTCAACACCCCCCTTCCCCCCACCTCCCCACCGGGGCTGGCTTTCACCACCAACCAAGTGAAGAGAGAGCTGGAGAGACAACATCAGTGGAAAGCGGCGGGCCCTGATGAAATCAGCCCAAGGGTGCTTAGGGTCTGTGCTGACCAACTGTGTGGAATACTCCAGCATCCTGCCTCGTCCCTCTGAATGACTTCAGACCCGTAGCGCTAACATCCCACATCATGAAGACCCTGGAAAGGTAAGTCCTCGCTCACCTCAGACCCCTGGTGTGTACATCACTGGACCCCCTGCAGTTTGCATACCAGCGCAACATCGGGGTGGATGATGCAATCATCTACCTTCTGCAGAGGGCCTACTCTCACCTGGACAACGCAGGTTGCACTGTGAGGGTTATGTTTTTTGACTTCTCCAGTGCCTTCAATACCATTCAGCCCCTGTTACTGGGTGAGAAGATGAGGAGGATGAAAGTGGAAGCACCCTTAGTCTCCTGGGTCACGGACTACCTGACCGGTAGGCCACAATTTGTGTGACTACAGAGCTGTGTGTCAGAACGGGCAGTGAGCAACACAGGGGCCCCCCAGGGAACGGTCCTGTCCCCCTTCCTGTTCACCCTCTACACCTCGGACTTCAGATATAACTCTGAAACATGCCACCTACAGAAGTTCTCGGATGACTCTGCAATTGTAAGGTGCATCAGGGGTGGGCAGGAGGAGGAGTACACAAGCACAATCAGTGACTTTGTGTTGTGGTGTGAGCAGAACCACCTTCAGCTCAAAATCAGCAAAACAAAGGAGATGGTGGTGGACTTCAGGAGAACCAAGGCACAACTGACTGCAGTCCCTATACAGGGGATGGATGTGGAAATGGTTGGGTCATACAAGTTCCTGGGAGTCCATATGGACAACAGGCTGGAATGGGCTGGTAACACCGGGGCCCTGTACAAAAAGGGCCAGAGCCGACTCTACTTTCTGAGGAGGCTCAGGTCCTTCAACGTGTGCAGTAAACTACTGCATACCTTCTAACAGTCTGTGGTGCCATCTTTTTTGCAGTGGTGTGCTGGGGAGCAAACATTAAAGCCGGTGATGCTTCTCGTGTAAATAAGCTGATCAGGAAGGCTAGCTCTGTCCTGGGGATGAGCCTTGACACTCTAGAGGAGGTGGCGGAGAGACGGATCCTGGCCAAACTGCTGGCCATCATGGACAACGTCACGCACCCTCTGCACGCCATGGTTATGACGCAGAGGAGCACCTTCAGTCACAGACTGATCCCACCACAGCGTGCCAGAGAGTGCTACAGGAGGTCCTTCCTGCCGGCGGCTATTAGACTATATAATGCCTCACCGGGGTGCCGTGTCGTCGGCAACATAGATCTGGAACTGTTGGGGTGCTAGGACCTAGTTTAACAATTATGCATCCATCCGTGAGTAACTCTGGTCCGTCATCACTCATTCACTCAGGACCTATTTATTCATGCAGATCTGTATATACATACTCATGTACAGTTGTTTATCATATCACATGCAATATTGCTAGTAATTCTTGGACCTAACTTACGTAGGCATTCACTCAGGAATGCATATTAGTATCCTGTCAGTTGCACCTTTTCTCATTGCTTTTAGTATATCGATTGTGCAATACGTGCAGTTGTCTGTAATTAAACCCTGCGCACTAAGGACTGTATTTTAAGGGAATTACTATTATTACCCCAAATTATATCATACACATATTTAACTATTAAAGTATCTCTTCCTGTCCTTTACCTGTACAGTTTGTGTAACCATGCAAGTATTCACTTATCTGTAAATATAACTGTATATTTACCTGTACAGCTAATTTAACCATGCAAAATATTCACTTACCTGTTCATTTAGCCAGTCTGTCTATTAAGTAAACTATTATTACCCTCGCTCATATCATATGCACTTTTAGCTACTGAAGTATTTCTCTGCCATCGACCTGTATAGTATAGTTAACCATCCAACATCCACCAATGTATAGTGTACATATTCAGCCAACCACCCATACTATGCAATGTCTTTTTATAGCTTTTTTTTGCACTCCAGACATCTTGTATTTCTATACTATTTGATACTGCCGCTCTATTTATCATGTACCGTGTATCTGTCTTTTGTGTACTTTCGTTGTGGCATTTTGCACCTGCCCTGTGTTTTGTTGTTGTAGCTGCTTGACAAAGAAATTTCCCCCTCGGGGATCAATAAAGTACCTATCTATCTATCTCTATCTATCTAGACTGTATACTATACTAGACTGTATACTATACCAGACTGTATACTATGCCAGACTGTATACTATACCAGACTGTATTCTATACCAGACTGTATACTAAACCAGACTGTATACTATACCAGACTGTATACTAAACCAGACTGTATACTATACCAGACTGTATACTAAACCAGACTGTATACTATACCAGACTGTATACTAAACCAGACTGTATACTAAACCAGACTGTATACTATACCAGACTGTATACTATACCAGACTGTATACTAAACCAGACTGTATACTATACCAGACTGTATACTATACCAGACTGTATACTAAACCAGACTGTATACTATACTTGACTGTATTCTATACCAGACTGTATACTAAACCAGACTGTATACTATACCAGACTGTATACTATACCAGACACTGTATACTATACCAGACTGAAGCCACCAGCGTCAGTCACTCCGCCGAGTGTACAGTACTGTACCATTTTGTATTTGTATTTATTAGGGATCACCATTTGCTGCTACCAAGGCAGCATCTACTTTTCTATGGAAGCTTATGGGTAGCAATATTCAATTTGAAATGTAATATGCAAAATGACAATGCAATATGTAAAATGGCAATGCATTCTGTATTTCAATTTACATTTTCCATTACATTTGTGCAACGTTTGGTGCAAAATGAAAATGAAAATTAAATTACATCATTTACATTTGCCATTTCATACACTAGTTTTAATATGTAAATTTAATACATATTTTAACGCTTTATAAGTTGCAAAATTAAAATTAAAATGTATTACAGAAATGATTAGATGTGTGTAACATGTTCAAGCAAAAACTGTGGCAAAATGATCATTCAAATGTTATTTTTCTTAATTGCATTTACACTCACAGTCAAGACACTTGCGATTGCATTTTCATTAAATGTCCCGCGCAATGAATGTAGCAAAATTCAATGTGCAAATTGAAAATGCATTCTGAGCCGATCACGTCTCCGCCCCCTCCCGCCCTGTCAATCACTGCATCAAGGCGGGGCTCGGCAACAGGTAAACATAACATGTTATAGCTATGTTACGCGTTTTGGTTTTGAGGTGTTGGAAACATGGCGGCGGCAGAGCTAATACGACTGTTAAATTCATTAGCAGATGAAGTGGAGCGTGAACAGAGAAACGATAGTATTTCCGAAGATTATTACGCGTATGTAGGTGATAGAACCAGTACGTTGTTGGAACGTCTGGGAGAATTTTCTGCCTTATCAGGTGCCGACACCCGTTTGGTTGCTGACCTCTTAAAGGTGGTGGAAGAACGATTGTCTTCGGATAGGCCTAGGGGAGTGGGGAGACCAGCCGTGGAGATCCCTGGCGAGGCCATAGAGGGTTATCTTATGTATGGGTTAAAAGTTAAAGATATCGCGGCCTTGTATGGAGTTAGTCGATGGACAGTACATCGACGAATGCAGCAGTGTGGACTGAAGTAAACAACAACTTACAAATATTTTAATGATTTTATACGCTTCAAGGCCATAATCTCTGTGTTTACGCTCCACTTCATCTGCTATTGAATTTAACAGTCGTATTAGCTCTGCCGCCGCCATGTTTCCAACACCTCAAAACCAAAACGCGTAACATAGCTATAACATGTTATGTTTACCTGTTGCCGAGCCCCGCCTTTATGCAGTGATTGACAGGGCGGGAGGGGGCGGAGACGTAATCGGCTCAGAATGCATTTTCAATTCGCACATTGAATTTTGCTACATTCATTGCGGGACATTTAATGAAAATGCAATCGCAAGTGTCTTGACTGTGAGTGTAAATGCAATTAAGAAAAATAACATTTGAATGATCATTTTGCCACAGTTTTTGCTTGAACATGTTACACACATCTAATCATTTCTGTAATACATTTTAATTTTAATTTTGCAACTTATAAAGCGTTAAAATATGTATTCAATTTACATATTAAAACTAGTGTATGAAATGGCAAATGTAAATGATGTAATTTAATTTTCATTTTCATTTTGCACCAAACGTTGCACAAATGTAATGGAAAATGTAAATTGAAATACAGAATGCATTGCCATTTTACATATTGCATTGTCATTTTGCATATTACATTTCAAATTGAATATTGCTACCCATAAGCTTCCATACTTTTCCTGTGGTCCAAACAAATTAAGGCACTTACGTTACGCATAAAACAAAAGATAAAACAGTACATCATAATATTATTACACCACTACGTACCATATCATGCTCAGTTGGAGCTATGGTCTGTCTAGTTTTACTATAGCAAAACTTCCAATTAGACAGCAGCTAAGGCCTCTCTTCTCTCTGTGAAAGCCATTAGGAAGGAGGTGTGTGAGAGCCATGCCAGCCCTGTGGTTACAGTATACAGGGAGAGGGAGCAGGCTGCCTAATGACTGGTCTGTACTGTAGTAGTGTGCAGTGTACTGTGGAGCTTAATCCTCAGGCTGAATTTATAAGGTGTCCTATCAGGATCACATGGAACAGCACTGAGGCAAATCCTTATAAAGACCATGTAGCAGGATGACTGGCTGACAGCAGCTGACATGTAACACCCTGTTTGGCTTGTAAGGCTAGATTGCAACTGCTCTTTTTCTTGTTTTACAGTTTCAGAAAAAGATTTTGTGGAAAAATGCAACGCTGTAATGATGTCGCTGTAAATCTAGTGATGACTGGGGAAATGGTGGAGGGAGTGGAGGGTGGAGGTAGCGGAGGTTGTTGGGAGTGGAGGGTGGAGGTAGCGGAGGTTGTTGGGAGTGGAGGGTGGAGGTAGCGGAGGTTGTTGGGAGTGGAGGGGGCTGAGGTGAGGGTGGGGAGGGTGCTGATGGTGGTGGGAGCGGAGGTTGGAAGGAGTGAACGGTGGCGGGGGCTGAGGGTGGAGGGGGCTGAGGGTGGAAGGAGTGGAGGTTGTAGGGGCGGAGGGTGGAGGGGGCTGAGGGAGGGGAGGGTGGACGGAGTGGAGGGTGGAGGGGGCGGAGGTCGTAGGGGGTGGAGAGGGGCTGAGGGTGGAAGGAGTGTCGGGTGGAGAAGGCTGAGGGTGGAGGGAGCAGAGGGTGGAAGGAGTGGACAGTGGACGGGGCAGAGTGTGGAGGGGGCTGAGGGTGGAGGGAGTGGAGGGAGGAAGGGGCTCATGACCAAAACCTTTCGCCAACTGACAAGTTTCTTCCCCCGTGCTGTGGCCCTCACCAACAGGCCATCTGGCCCATAGAGACTAAAAGACTATGCACTCTATGCTGCACACCTCATCAAGCCATCTCTGAACTGTGACCAAAATAACTGCACTATACTGCATTGTACTCTGTCCATCTCTCTGCATTTAGATTGTAAACGTGTACATCCACTGTATATCAACCGTTTACCCACTGCCCATTCTCTTATAGCTCTATGTTCAGTCCTAGTTGTATATAATGATGTAATCTTTGTTTAAACGCTGTGGTCTGTATTCTATCACTAGCAGCACCATATCACCAAGTACAATTCTGAGAATGTTTTAATGTACTTGGTGAATAATGGTGATTCTGAAGTTATCATTACTCATTGTGTATTTATTCCTTTTGTTATGATTTTTCTATTACAAGTATTTCTCTGATCTTTCTCTCTCTGTAAGTAAGCATTTCACTGTTAGTCTACACCTGTTGTTAAACAAGCATATCACAAATACGATTTGATTTGATTTGATTTGAGGGGGGACCACCAGGAAGACTGCCGAAAACCTCAGCTGTCACAAAGGAGGGATTCAAAAAACACTCATGGCAACAGGATCAACAGCAGAGAGAGAGAGAGTGAGAGAAAGAGAGAGAGAGAGAGAGAGAGAGTGAGGCAGAGTGATTCAGTGTTCAGTGGCTATATGCCACACACCAGCCACATTCCCCGACTTGGCAGCCATGCGTGTTATATCTGTGTTGACAGACATGGTGAGGTGGTAAAAGACAGAGAGAGACAGGAGATGCTGCTGGAGAGGACGTGACCCATATGGGCAAGGTTTACCCCCAGTAGAACTTCTCACACCTCTGAACCCTGCCTATTATCTGACCCTAGCATCAACATTTCTGGTCTAGATTAGACAGAAAGGTTCCTGAGGTCCACAACACAAAACCCCAGCATCAATGGTTTGAAATTAACAACATCATCTTGTCCAAGTGAGCATTAATGTCAATTTATAAAAGGGAGAGGAATCTAAAAACATCTCTGTGCCATGAATCATAACACTGTCTGGCAGTTGCTCTGCTTGTTCTAAGCAATCACTTAAATGGATTTTAAACAAACAACGCTCTTCACTGGGTCCTCTATAACTCAGTCGCTCTAAGCTGCTGTTGATGTTTCCCATGGCAGAGGAAAGAGAGGAGTAATACAAAACTATTAATATGTTTACTTAACCTCCAGATCCTTGATTGATGCCTTGATTGATCCAGTCAGGGGCCAATTATGTGATTTCAGTGGAGGGATATTTCAGAAACATGTAAACAAGTCAT